>PVHT021183607.1:1423618-1464461 GCA_004024745.2 Catagonus wagneri
CTTTGCTGGGAAACTTGGACAGCTGCATGTAAATCAATGAAACTAGAGCACACTCTCACACCATGCACAAAAATAAACTCTAAATGGCTTAAAGACTTAAATATAAGGCAAGACACTATTAAACTCCTGGAAGAAAATGTTGGCAAGACTCTCTCAGACATCAACCTTACTAATGTTTTCTCAGGTCAGTCTCCCAAACCAACAGAAATCAGAGCAAAGATTAACCAATGGGACCTAATCAAGCTGACAAGCTTTTGCACAGCAAGGGAAACCAAAGAGAAAACTAAAAGACAACTTACAGAATGGGAAAAAAATTTTTCAAATGACACAACTGACAAGGGCTTAATCTCTAAAATATACAAACAACTGATGCAGCTCAACTGCAAAAAAGCCAACAACCCCATTGAAAAATGGGCAATGGACCTGAATAGACATTTCTCCAAAGAAGATATACAGATGGCCAACAAGCACATGAAAAAGTGCTCAACATCTTTGATGATTAGAGAAATGCAAATCAAAACTACCATGAGATACCACCTCACACCAGTCAGAATGGCCATCATTAACAAGTCCACAAACAACAAATGCTGGAGGGGGTGTGGAGAAAAGGGAACCCTCCTGCACTGTTGGTGGGAATGTAAGGTGGTAAAACCACTATGGAAGACAGTGTGGAAGTACCTTAGAAAACTCCACATAGAACTACCATATGACCCAGCAATCCCACTCTTGTGAATACATCCAGACAAAAATTTCCTTGAGAAATACACTTGCACATGCATGTTCACTGCAGTGCTATTCACAATAGCCAAGACATGGAAACAACCCAAATGTCCATCGACAGATGACTGGATTAGGAAGATGTGGTATATATACACGATGGAATACTATTCAGCCATAAAAAAGGATAAAATAATGTCATTTGCAGCAACATGGATGGAATTAAAGACCCTCATACTGAGTGAAGCAAGTCAGAAGGAGAAAGACAGAAGCCATATGAAATCACTTATAACTGGAGTCTGAAACACTGCACAAATGAACATCTCAATAGAAAAGAAAAGCATGAACTTGGGGAACAGACTTGTGCTTGCCAAGGGGGTGGGGGAGTGGGTGGGAGGGAATGGCAATGACTAGTGCTTTAATGATGGAAAAGCAAGGAAATCCAACTGTATAGCATGGGGAATTATATCTAATCACATGTGATGAATCCATATATGTACATGTAACTGGGTCACCACGCGGTGCAGTTAGAAAATCTGACAGAAATCTGTAAACCAGCTATAATGCAAAAAAATAAAAAATAAATTATAAAAAAAGAAAAATATGCATATAAATAGACCCTCACAGCTCAAAGTCATGTTGTTCAAGGGTTAACTGTATGTAGAAGGTGATCAAAATATTTTTGAATGAGTAAATGAAATCCATGTAATCCCGCACAATGTATACAATGTTAGCATTACTAATAGGTCTACAAATAACAAATGCTGGAGAAGGAGAAAAATAAACCCTCCTTCACTGCTGGTGGGAATTTAAGTTGGTACGACCCCTATGGAAAACAGTGCAAAGGTTCCTCAGAAAACTAAATATAGAACTACCATATGATCCAGCAATCCCACTCCTGGACAAGTACCCAGAAGAAACTCATTGAAAAAAATCCTTGCACCATTATGTTCATTGCAGCACTAATCACAATAGCCAAGATCTGAAAACAACCTATTTGTCCATCAACAGAAGATGTGGTACATATACACAATGGAATTCTACCCTGTAATAAAAGGAATTTTACAGAGATAATAACTTCAGGCCAGGTTTTTTGTTCATTAATTTGTTTTAACTTCTCAAATATTCCTATTTTCCCCCAAATTCAATCACAACATTGAATGCAATAGGAAAGGGAGGAGAGGAATCAGGAAATTGATGCACACATCTGTATAAGTACCTGCCATTAGAACCTGACCAAGTATGTGAGTGTGGGAGGGGTGGGAGGAGTCAGATACTGGTCACACAACCTCCAGAATTAGCAGATATTTTCTACACTTTGATGCCTAGAAGGGAGAGAAAGATCGAAGTGAGAATTATGTGCTAGGAAAAATCAACCAGCAGCTGTGGGCCCTTGAACTCTGCTCTAATGAACAGCTCTGATACACCAGATTGTTCTCTGTGAGTGGTGGAAAAGTAAATGGAGACCAGATGTTTGAAGGTGACACTTAGATACAAATATGAACTGCTTCTATGGAGGAGAGAAGAGAAAACCAAAGCATCCATGGTGCAAAAGCCTATAAGAAGAGGACAGTGGAATCAGTTCTAGTTCTGGGAAAGATCCTTCTAACTAAAAGATTTGGGATGTTGAGTGTACATATTCAAGTCCTCTTTAGAGTCATAGGAAGTCATTTCTTTAGGATGATATGTGAGTGATCCAAATTGGAAATAATTTAGGCATATATCACTTTCATAAATTCTCATGCACAAAGAGAAGTAAATTCCAAGAGTACACATCCTGAACCAGATTTAATTATATTGTGGTTGCATCAATCAAGCAATGAAGCTGTTATTGCTGCCACTGTGCATGGAAATGGTGTTTGCCATGCTTTATCATCCAATATTTTCACATGGCTCATATTTGAATCAAGGATTTATTTTGATATATCTGCTTGGCATAGCTTTAGTCACATGCCTGTAATCTTGTTGCAAAGGAGGCTGAGAAAGTGAGTTGCTGCTTCTATCTCAAGCATGGAATATAGGGCTTAAAAGATACAGATACACACATAATTATCTATAATGAATGTACTACTTTTTCTTATTTTTTCACTAAATTCTGTTTCTTGAAAGATTCAACTGTACATCATTTATATTTACAAATTTAGCTTGGCCCAGATTTGGGAATTATGTATTCACTCAAATTAAAAAAAAATAGCACATAATCTTCAAAGTAAACTTCTTTACTCATTTTATTATTCTTAGAAAAAAAAGCATGACTAATCATTTGAGAAATGTAAATCCAAACTACAATGAAATACTACTTTACACTGGTCAGAACTGTCATCATTAATAGGTCTACAAATAAAAATGCTGAAGAAGGTGTGGAGAGAAAGGAACCCTCCTTCACTGTTAATGGAAATGTAA
This sequence comes from Catagonus wagneri, assembly GCA_004024745.2. Classification (NCBI taxonomy): domain Eukaryota; kingdom Metazoa; phylum Chordata; class Mammalia; order Artiodactyla; family Tayassuidae; genus Catagonus; species Catagonus wagneri. The sequence continues at coordinate 1,426,739 of PVHT021183607.1, forward strand.
GTTGGTACAAACACTATGGAAAACAGTGTGGTAATTCCTCAAAAAACTAAATACAGAACTGCCATATGATCCGGCAATCACACTCCTGTACAAGTATCCAGAAAAAACTCATTGAAAAAAATCCTTGCACCATTATGTGCATTGCAACACTATTCACCATAGCCAAGATCTGGAAGCCACCTACATATCCATCAACAGATGAATGGATTAAGAACATGTGGTACATATACACAGTGAAATTCTACCCAGCAATAAAAAACAAAACAAACTAATGTCATTTGCAGTAACATGGAGGTAACTAGAGATATTACATACCTGGAATCTAATATATGGCACAAATGAATATATCTACAAAAAAGAAACAAGCTTATAGAGAAGAGACTTTTATTTCCAAGGATGTGGTAGTGGTTAGGTTGAACTAGGAGTTTGGGGTTGCTAGATACAAACTATTACACTTAGAATGGATAAGCAATGAGGTCCTACTGTATAGCATAGGGAAATATATCCAATCTCTTGTAAAGATCATGATGGCAGATAATATAAGATATATATCTATATATATCTATATAGATATATAGATATATGTATATATAAAGACATATATATATAAAAAACTGGGTCATTTTGCTGTACAGCAGAATTTGGCACCACATTATAAATCAATTATCTTTAGTAATGTATAAACAAACAAAACAAAACAAAAACAAAAACAAACAAGTTTGCAAAATAAAACAGCTTTTGCTATTTACGAGACCTAGCTTATACTCCCAAACACATCATCCTGGCTTTTTGAGGTTTGTAAAATTTAATAATTTTCCTTTTTTTATATTCGTTTTGTTTACAGTGTGTTCTCTAGCCTAAATGAGCTAGCACATCTGAAAAAATAAAGAGAAACTGTATTTATTGACCAATTATGTGCCTTTCAGAATACAAGAAAATGCATATTCAAAGACAAGTAAGGCCTACTCCATGCTTCCAAATAACCAAGACTAAGAAAAACAATTAAATGGAGTGGCCAAAGTGTTTAGTAGAGCTGTGGGTAGTGTTATAAAATTATAGGAGAGGACATAAAATTTTTCACTAGATAAATGCAGGAAATCTTCATAGGAAAGAGTGATAGTTAATTTTAAATTTCAATTTGATTGGGCTATGGGTTGCCTAGACATTTGATGAAACATTATTCTGGATATATCTGTGAAGGTGTTTCTGGATGATATTTTCTGTTTTGTTTTGTTTTTGTTTTCAGGGTCACACCCATGGCATGTGGAAGTTCCCAGGTTAGGCGTCAAAATCAGAGCTACAGCTGCTGGTGTATTCCACAGTCGCAGTTTTGTGGGATCTGAGCCCCATCTGCGACCTATAGCACAACTAATAACAATGCAGGAAACCCGACACATTGAGCAAGGCCAGGGATCAAACCTTCATCCTCATGGATACTAGTCAGATTTGTTCCCACTGCATCACACAAGATCTTGCAGAGATAAATGTTTCAGTCAGTAGGCTGAATAAAGCATATTGCCCTTTCTAATGTAGGTAGTCTTAATTGAGAAACTGAGTTGAATAAAAAGGCTAAGTAAGGGGTTCCCTTCATAGCTCAGTGGTTAAGGAACCTGACTAGGATCCATGAGGATGTGAGTTTAATCCCTGGCCTTGCTCAGTGGATAAAGGATCTGGCCTTGTCATGAACTGTAGTGTAGGTCACATATGCAGCTCAGATCCCATGTTGCTGTGGCTGTGGTATAGGCCAGCAGCTGTAGCTCCAATTTAACCACTAGCCTGGGAACTTACATATGCTGTGTGTATGGCCCTAAAAATCACACACACACACACACACACACACACACAAAGTTAAGCAAGAGGAAACTGTGCCTGTTTCACTGATTGAGCTGGATTTTGTTATTTTTCTGTCATTGGACTGTAATTACACCAATTACACCATCAGCTATCCTGGATCTCCAGCTTGCCAACTGCAGATCTCAGAATTTCTCAGCCTCCATAGTTGTGTGATCTAATTCCTTATAATAACTATGGCACATATTAATTCCTGATGGATAGTATTTTCTAGGTTCTGGCTCAGTAGCATGGGTATGATCTGCTGGCTTACCAGAAATATAGAATCAGAAGTCCTGGATGAAACCTATTGACCCAGATTATGCACTTTAACAAGATCCCATAAGATTTATATGGGAAATTTTGTGAAGCACTACTTTAGATCATTATTCTAAAAATACACCCTTTTTCCTCAGTCTGTACAGGAAGTTTCATTTTCGCAGCTCTTATTTCTAGAGAGTTAACAAATTAAGAGATATGAATTCACAAAAGGCAAACCTAGGATTCTGAATAACGTGTTTCTTGACATCAGATTTATCTGTATTATACACGTAAGTTTCAGTTATTAAAATGCCATGCTCAGTAAGCTTGAGGCATGGAACGACTTCATTTTGAGAAGCAGAAAGAATGAACTGTTTCTTCCTATGTATGCATGTTCTTAGCAGGCTTCTGCCAAAACCTCGGGTACTTTTTGATCCTCAGGTACCCACATGTTTACCTTCTACTTTCATAATCTCTGCACCCACCAGTGTTAGCAGTATTTTCGCTCCCCTTCCATTATGTTATTTTCTGTGATGATCATCCCCTTGGCCCTGCTTTCTGTTTTTCTCATCACAGCTAATTTTGTGGTAATGTCTTCTCCTCATGACTAGTAGTGACCTTCACAAGACCAGCAGCAAAATTTTATAAAATGTTTGGCTACGTGTACCTCCCCTTTCGCCTTTATCACATACACTGATATTATTTCCCCTGCCTCTTTATGATAGTATATAAGTGCTCTGAAATACCTTCCAAGGCTTTTTTTTTTTAAATAAAGGCTGTCACAGTCATCTGCAAGTGCAGCCACCTCCAAGGGTAAGGCAGTGAGCCCTGAGGAAACCCAGGAAGGAAACAAATAATACCTGCCATGTAGCAGTCATTACACTGCAGGCCATTCCTAACAGTTACCACTAAGGAAACTCAGGCAGAGAGACACAGGATACTGGCCCTGATAGCTGAGAGGCATATCAAAGGAATGATTTCTGGGAGTCCAGACCTTTGCATCTTCCCATAGAAAAGTGCTAAATTCCTAAAATTTAGATATCTGTTTTTCTGTAATCTTTTGCACCTGCTACCTGCCCTTTGTTGCAAACAACTCCTATTATCCTGACACCAGCCCCACACCCGTGTCTCCTCTGAGTGGTTTTTCTCAGGGTTACTTGGGTTGCTGGGTTGCTGCCTCCCAAATTTAAGTCCTAATTTTGCCACAAATAAAACTTAACTCTCAAGTTCCAGCTTGTACATTTTTTTAAGTTGATAAGCCTCTAAAAATTGTGCAAATCTATCAGCTTTCCTCCAACCTAGTGCCACTATCATAGTATAACATTTTTAACCTATATTACTAAATGTCGACTTAATCTTTCTAGTTTACCCTCTCAAAATTCATTCAGCCAGAGTTGGTATCCCCAAATGCACAACTGACGATAACATTATAAGAGGGTCTGAATTTCTTAAAAATAGTAATTTTATTTAACATTTATTGAACATTTGCTACACACAAGATGTTATACTTGTAACCAAGGAGGTCCCTGTGGGGCTCCTGGGCACAAAAGCCTCCGTGTGTCCCTCATTTCTTATTTTTAGGAAAGAGGCCTCACTTAGCTTCCATAGCCTTCCCTGAGTTCCAAGGGGCAGGTTCAGACAGTTTCTCATCAGGGAAGGAAGGGGATGCAAATACAAGGGAGGAAGAGTCAAGAAACAATAATATAAGCTTGGGGCACGATTCTGGTTCCCTCTCAAGGGAGACACAGAGTCATGCAGGTGTCTTATACACCTATAAAAGAAGTTATATTCCCTATGCTCCTTTTAAAAGTGAACACTTTAAAACTGAACAGCTTAGAGTCTTCCTTGTCCTTCTCACTGGCTTAATTACACCCTAAACATAATCACTTGTAACCTAAAAATTAGGCACCCTGAGCACAACTGCCTGTTGATTAAACATTACTACAACATTATATTTTGCAGGAAATCTAGTTTGTTCTAATTTTTGATCGATATGCCATTTTCACAAATGTTATTTTTCTAGGCAGTAACCCAGAAGACCACCCTCATAATCATACCCTCCTTATTCTAGCTTTGATACCTAGGAAAGAAGAATGTATATTTACCCTCAATCCTGATTCTCATCTGGAATCCTGTTGTTCTCCTTTCTACTGGAAAACTCCTCATAGTTCTTCCCAATGGAGGGCACAGTCCTTAAGGCATTAGGCTGCTCTGGCCTCATGTGTCTAGGAAAGCAATAAAATCTATGTTTTTTTCCTTCACCCTAAAACCTAGTTCTGCATTTCTCTTTGGCACTGGCAGAGAGAGGCTGCATTTCAACAACATATTGAATGCCCTGTACATGTTATCTCATTGAAACATCTGAAAATTTCCAAGAGTTAAATACTAACATTATAACTTTTTCAAAAGAGTAATATACATATTAGAGATATAAAGCCAATTTCCTAAAATCAGAAAGTCGGTAGTGACATCACCAGGATTTAATCCTAGCCTGTCTGACTTCAGATGCTTCACTCAAGAATATGATTCTATTTAATATATTCATAAGCAAATCTAATTTATCTCTAATTTTTCTTCCCTAAATTGTAAGATTTAGTTATACTGAAATTATCCAAGGTACTTTTTTTCCCACCATCTTTATAACATATGGAATTCTGGTTTCAGGTTTTCTTCAGTTTTCCCCTTCAATTTTTCCTTTTACTCAGTGAAGCCGCTGCTTCTTACAGGAGGCAATCCTTGTATTTTTAAGTATATATTGGGAGTAAGATCAAAAGCATACAGAGTGTCTTTTCCACTGACAATGGAATGAAACTAGAAGTCAAAAGCAGAAGGAAAACTGAACTGTTTACAAATATATGGGAATTAACCAATGGGTGAAAGAAGAAATCAGAGAGTAAATTAGATAATACTTAGAGATTAATGAAAACAAAAACATAATACTCCAACACTTATGGACTGAAGCCAAATAAGCACAAAAGGTGAAATTTATAACTTAACTGATTATTTTAAAAAGAAGAAATATCCTAAGTTAACAACCTAACAATTTAAACCTTAAGGAACTAGCCAAAAAAAAAAAAAAAACACACTAAATCCCAAATGATTAGACAAAGGAAATGATAACAATAAATAATACATAGTTAGAAGACAAGTAAATAAAACAGAGAATAAAATAATAGAGGAAATTGATGACACTCAGAGTGTCATTTTTTCAAAACAATAAACAAAATTAGTAAAATTTTAGCTAGGTTGACTAAAAAAAAGTGTTTACTCAAATAACTAAAATCAAAACTTAAAGCTGGGCCATAGTTTTTAGTCTTACAGCAATAAAACTGATAATAATAGAACTGCAAAAATTTGAATTTATACCCTTACCATACAATGTATTAAAATATTAACTAAATTTGCATTGACGGCCTAAAACCCAGACTATAAAATTCTTAGAAGAAAACAAGCATTAAATATCCATGACATGACCTTGAATTTTACCTTGAATTTGATAATAGTCTTATTAACATTTGTTGAAATGTTATTATTGTTGCAACAAGACCAGGAAGCGGATAAGAAAGTTATTATTACTGTTATCTCCTAGAATTAGAAAAAAATTGTACAAAAAATGAAGTGACTATCCTCTTGGAGTCAATATTGATACTTGGGACAAATTCCAATGGGTTTCAGTTTTTGTGCTGTACACATAGCATTGCAGTACCACAATAATCCCATGGAAGAAAGGCTGGCTACCACCAAATCTCTGGTTGGAGATGGATTTTAACCTAACCATTTTTCTAGTGTTTTAATTTTTCTAGTGTTTAATTCTCACACCAACTATTTATTAAGCCTATGTTTGACCACTTCAGTTAATGAGGAACTCTACTTTGAAGCAGACAAGTGGAGTGTTTAGGAAGCTTTAATTATTACAAAATTTTCTTACATTGAGCTGAAATTTTCCTTTCTATGGTTTCAGGTCTATGCCTTGAAAAATCTGATACTACTCATTTTATAAATGGAAAATTTGAGGATCATTGAGGTTAAATAACTTATATAACATTAAAAAAAAGTAAATTATTGAGCCAGCTGTAACTAGAATTCATTTACAATCCCATAAAGTTTCCTGCATGTTTAACTTCTCTTATTAAATCCCTTAGTGTTCACAGTTACTATCCTAAGTCAAGAAAATGAATAATGCAGTAAAATTGAACCTCTGTCCTCCATATGCTTGAGGTTTGGGGCAGTGGGACAATACAAAATTGAAAATTGCACCAATTGTGATAAGTGCTATGGCAGAAGTATGCAAATTGTGGCAATGAGTTATCTCTGATACCTAAGTTATTTTTGGTCCTGACCTAAATACAATCATATATATTAATATATATTACATATATATACAGATTATATGTAATCTAAAAAAGTTGAAGAAAGATCTTGAAAAAAGTCATGTGTATTTAAGTGAAACTAACAAATATCATAAATTAAATTTAATGACAATTGTGTTTAATCATCCACATCCTTATTAGAACTAATAAAAATAATTTTACAAGTATTCTAGGTTATACTTTTTTGATGTACTAATATGGCCAGTCATTGAAACTCCCATTACTGGGCTTCTGCTTGGATTAAGGCATTCATTCTGGAGCAATGGAAAATGCCATTATAATCTGCTATTTGGTTTAGTCCCTAAACAACTCTGCAGTCAAAACAAGTCCTTTAGCCAATCTGACACACAGGAAGCCTACATATTTCTGCTGCCCTTTTAATAACCCTCTTAGTGTCCATCGTTGCACTCCTGCGTTCCCAATAACAGACTCTAATATAGGGCTTCTATTCTATAGTTTTCAAAGGTATATTCCTTTTTTGTATCTCTCAAATATTACCATTCAGGTATCACCTAAACCCTCTAGATGTAAGACATGTTTTAAGAAACTATTTTAGCTATAGAAAAGGCTTTATCCTAAGAACTTGCCATATATTCAGAAATTACTAAGGAAAATTTTAAGTACTTCTTAATTAAAATTAAGCAAACTGGTATTATCCTCACTGGCATTAAGAGAATCAACAAAATCAATCCAAATCTAAATATGAGAAGAGAGAGAAGATTCACAACCAGAATCCTCTCCTGAACTAATATATCTTGATTATAGATCTTAGATTGGGAAAATGGACCGATGTCATGGTGATCCATTGTGTTGGCTCTTGGACACTTGAAAGCAATTCACTATTAATGTTATTATGAATAAGGTGGCCAGGATTGATTTTATAAGGACATTCTTATTTGGTAATGTAAAGGAAGAGGTGATTTTCCTTTACCCTTCTATGTTCTTCTGGCTAGTCTAAGACTTAACCCAGATTAACAGAAGAAAACAAAAATAATATATATATACATGAGACACACCCATAAGAACTGAGTAACTCAGCAAAATATCTGAAACTCTCATATTAAACCCCATCTTCAAAGACAGAAGAGGATGTTGGGGGTTGTGATCTGGGACTTCAAAGGGAAAGAAGGCAATTTAAATGGAGATGAAGAAATAAATATTTGTAAATAAATGTTTGCTGGGCCCTCTGAACAGTGGGACAGAGAAGTATTCTAACAACTGGACTTTACCAGGTTTCTCCCTGTCTATTCCGCTTGGCTTATACTATAGTTATCTGTAGTGATAGCTCTCTTCTTGGAGTAGGTCTTCTGTCTACATTTTCAGGCAGTTATGGGGAAGGTCAAAGCTTATTCCTGAATCTTTAGGGCCTTGATTGTTTTCAGTTAGAAATAATCTGCATGCCTGTGTTTATTCAAAACTGAAGAAAAAGCATAGCAAATTTTATTGGCATTCTTTTAATTATATTATGTCTTTAGCTTTCTCTTTTAAATAATGTTCCTTATCAAATCATTCTATTTAGTATTTGGTTACTCAAAAGTGTGATATGTAGAACACTGATTTATATTTATCATGTATATATTTAGATGAAACATGAAAATTTCAAAACTAAACCTTCCAAATTAAAAAAAAATGTTTATACTTAGCATAAAAGAACTAAGTAAATGAACACCAAGACTCTCTGAAGTATACTCTTAATAGAAATAGTTGTAAAACAGAACATCTTTCAGTGACCTCATCATTCAAAGCATATCCTTCAGTATTCCATTTTTTGATGGACAGCACCAGAAGCTTGCATCCTGTAATTACTGTTGTGTCACTGTGTATAAAGTACTTTCACTAAAAATAGGTTTTAATAGAAACTCTATAGTCAGTTCACAAAAGTCTCTACTTAATATTCATGGAATTATTATGATCGTGAATATTTAAAATCAAAAGGGGCTCTAGAGGTCACTTACTCAAGTTTCCTATTTACAAATAAGGATACCAGGGCTCAGAAGAGATAAGTGCCTTATCCAAGGTCACATCCAAGTCTTCTAAATGACAATGCTGGAGTGATCCTTGTGCTATGCTAATTATTCTCTCCTGAAATTATAAATAGTGTAGATGCATATGTTTCCTAAAAGTCATCTCTGTGAATAACACTAGACTATTCATGATAGGTATTGTTTACAATGTGTGTATTATTTTTTGACAATGCCAGGGATATTTTCTTTTGATTAGTTGAAAACAACCTGTACAGAAAACTGGCAAGCACAGTGGATCAAGAACTCAAGAAAGTAAAACTAAGGAGGAATCTGAAGAAAAAGAATGCCACCAGTATGAGTTGTTTCCCACCATTTTTTATTTGTCTTTATATACTTTATAATATTTAAAGTAAATACCAAGCATTTATTTTCCCTAATCAAATATCAGGGTTTTTTTTTTTGGCAGTTTTCCTTTTAGTTATATTGACAATATACCAGTCCTCTAGGAAAGATTTAAATTGTATAAATGAATAATAATATTACATCTAATTGACACTGAGCAATCATATTAGCAAGAACAATTGAGTGAGCACCTACTACTTGTTATAATTTTTATTGAACTAAAATTTACCTTATCTATTTAGGTGCTTATATTTTGGATTCAAATTATTATATCTCCTTTTTAGATTGATAATTTTACAGTCATGTAATGTACTTCTTTGTCTCTTCTTACAGTCTTTGTTTTAAAGTCTATTTTGTCTGATGTAAACATTGCTACTCCAGCTTTCTTTTCATGTCGATTTGCATGAGATAGCTCTCTCCATCCTTTCATTTCCAGTCTGTGTGTTTCTTTAGATCTGAAATCAGTCTCTTGAAGGTGGCATTGTATCCATTTAACCACTCTTTATCTTTTGAAGGTCATTTAGACCTTTTGCTTTTAAAGTGATTATTGATAAATATTATTTATTGCCACTTTATTGTTTTATGGTTGTCTTTGTTCTTTTTTTCTTCTCACCTCTTATGATTTCATGATTATCTCTAGTGTAATGTTTGGATTTCCTTTTCTTTCATATTTCTTTTTTATTGCAGGTTTCTGATTCATGGTACCATGAGGTTTACAAATAAATCATACTATGAGACATATGATTAAGTTAATTTAAGTTTGAAGGCATTTTATTTTTTTTTATTTTTTTTACCTTATCTAGGGCCACACTCGTGGCATATAGAGGTTCCCAGGCTAGGGCTCTAACAGGAGCTGTAGCTAACAGCCTATGCCACAGCCACAGCAATGCGGGATCCGAGCCGCATGTGCAACCTACACCACTGCTCATGGCAACACTGGATCCTTAACCCACTGAGCAAGGCCAGGGATTGAACCTGCAACCTCATGGTTTCTAGTTGGATTTGTTACCCACTGAGCCATGATGGGAACTCCTGAAGGCATTTTAAATACACTACATTGTCTGTGCCCTCTAAATTTAATGTATTGATAGCACCTTTTGCATCTTAACTTTTATCGTGCATATAGATGATTTTACTACATTTGTCTTTTAACCTTCCTACTAGCTTTATAACTGGTTGATATTTTACCTTTACCATGTGTTTGCCTTTACCAGTGAGATATTTTTCCTTTTATAGTTTTCATATTTCTAGTCGTTGTCTTTTCTTTTCTACCTAGAGAAGTCATTCTAACATTTCTGGCAAAGTTGGTTTAGTGGTACTTCTGCTTTCCTGTAAATCTCTTTGTATCTCAAATCTAGATGATAAACTTGCCAATTAGAATATTCTTTGTTGTAAATTATTTCTTTTAAATATGTCATACCACTCCCTTCTGGCCTACAAACTTTCTGCTGAAAAGTTAGCTGGATTCTAGGGCAGTTCCCTTAGATATAACTGGTACTTTCTCTTGGTGCAATTAAGAGTCTCTCTTTATCTTTAATTTTTTTGTTACTTTAATTTTAATGTGCCATATTGAGGACTTCTGGGGTTCACCTTTTTTGAGAGTATCTGTGATTCATAGAATTTAGATGTATATTTTCTTCCCTAGATTAGGAAAGTTTTTAGCTATTGTTTCCTCAATTGAGTTATCTGTCCCTGTATCATTCTCTTTTCCTCCTGGACACCTATAATGTGAAAGTTAGTATGTTTGATGTTGTACCAGAAGTCTCATAAATTATTCTTATTTTATTTATTTTTCTTTCTTCTGTTAAGCTTGGGTGATTTTCGCTACTCTGGCTTCCTGTTCTCCAATCCATTTTTCTGGAATCTCTTGATACTTCAATTTTTTTTTTGTCAGTTATTGTGTTCTTCAGTTCTGGTTCTTCTTTATGTTTTATAATACTTTGTTGAAATTGTCGTGGTGTTCATTTGTTGGGCATCTTTATGGTCATTACCTTGAACCCTTCAGCAGGTAGGTTGCTGATATCCAGTTCCTTTAGGTATTTTTCTGAGTTTACATCATACTCATCCATTTGGAACACATTCCTCTGTCTCCTCATGTTGGCCAACACTCCATGTTTATTTCTATATGTTAGGTAGGAAAATTATACTTTCTAATTTTGAAGAATTGGCTTTATACAGGAGACATTTTTATGATGTCCAGCAGTGTACTCCCAGTCACCAGAGCTATATGGTCTATGGGTTCCCCCTATGTGGTCTGCATGTGTCCTTCTGTTGTTGCAGGGCTGACTACCGTGGGAACTACGCTAGTTGGCTCTAGCCCTCATCCTGATTGGCTGTGCAGTCATGCTTTATGCATTGAATGCATGGCAGAGCAGGCTTCACTTGTCATTGGTTGCATGGCCCAAAGGGTGTGGGGCTCATAACAGCCCAATATTACTCACATCATCTGCATGGCCTGGAGGGGCTTGGGACTGGTGTTGACTCACTGAACAGAGGGGCCAGGTCTGTGGAGTTAATAGGCTAGGGTGGAGGATTCTGGAATGGCATTTGTGAGTGCCAGTGTTATCACAGTAAAACAAATACCCCCAAATGGGTTGCCAGTTTGTCTGTCTCCAGAACGCATCTGTTATTTCACGCCTCTGTGGGAGGTTCTTCATAATCGGTAAGCTGGTCTGGCCCAGGTTCTTTTCAAACTACTGCATCTGCCTTGGAACTTGAACTGTGTTAAATATTGTGTGCACCTTTTAAGAGCTGAATTTCTGTTTGCTATAGCTTTTCATCTCTCCACACATAAGCCTCATTGATCTCCAAAGTCAGACATTCTGGAGGCTTCTCTTTCTGATGCAGGATATCCAGACTTGGGAGCCCAGTGTAGGGCTCAGATGCCTTGCTCCTTGGAGAGGATTTCTACAATTGTGATATCCCTCCCTTTTGTGGGTCACCAACTTTCTAGTATAGATCTTTACCATATCTCATCTTTACCTCTTCTACCCATCTTGTGTTTCCTTCTTTGTCTTTCATTATAGAAAATCTTTCTGTTGGTTTTCACGTTTTTCTCATTGGTAGTAGCTCTATAAGTAGTTGTAATTTTGGGGTATCTGTGGGAGGATTTGAACTCAAGGTCTTCCTACTTACTCTGCCAACTTGGACACTTCCTCTACTTTCTGTAATTCTTATCTAGATATATCATGAAGGAGGAACCCAGGAAATAATACTCAGTAAAAGTGAAGATATATTTGGACATACTCTCTGTATTTTCTCCACATCTAACATAAATAAGATATATAATAAATATTAGACAAAATATTTCTTCTTGTTTTTAAAATAAAGAGCATAGATAAAATGTTATTTAAAACATTAGCTGCTTTAACATGTTATTATTCTCAAAACTATTTCATTCATTCAACAGTAAATTACAATGTTTTGAACACTAATTATGCTCTCTCATCTGTGCAGTAACTAAGATTAAAACAAATTTGAAAAACGCTTTCTGCATTACAGAATTTTGCAGTTTAGTAGTGGAGGCAAGATGTACATGGTTTGTTAAGAGAAAGTGTTACTAACGTGTCATAAAAGTAGCTCTCAACTCAAAGTATAAAAATTGGAGTTCTTGCTGTAGCACAGTATTGCAGCAGCTCAGGTCACTGTGGATTGTGGATTCAATCCCCAGCTCTGTGAGGTGTGTTAAAGGATCTGGTGTTGCCACAGCTGTGGCACAGCCCACAGCTGCACTTGGCTTCAGACCTTGGCCTGGGAACTTCCTTATGCCATGGCCGTGGTCATTTAAAAAAAAAGAATAAAAATCAATTATTTTTGCTAAGTCAAAATTATAAATATAATTATAGTTTTGTCTTGATACATGTCCAGGCATGGGATTGCTCAATCATATAGTAGTCCTACACTGAGTTTCTGAGGAACCTTCATACTGTTTTCCATACTGGTTGTACCAACTTACATTTCTGCCAACAGTGAATGAAGGCTCCCTTTTTTCCACACACTCTCCATCATTAGTTATTTGTAGACTTGCTGATGATGGCTCTTCTGACTGGTGTGAGGTGGTATCTCTTTGTAGTTTTGATTTGCCTTTCTCTAATAATTAATGATATTGAGCATTTTTCCTGTGCCTATTGGCTATCCATAAGTCTTCTTAGGGGAAATGTCTGTTTAGGTCTTCTGTCCATTTTTTGATTTGATTGTTTTTTTTGTTTTTGTTGTTGAGTTATATGAATTGTTTATATATATGGGAGATTAGGTTGTATGAAAAAAATACTTTGCAAAGAGTTTCTACCATTCTGTGTGTTGTGTTTTGTTTTTTGAATGGTTCCTTTTCCTGTGCAAAAGCTTTTGAGTTTAACTAGGTCCCGTTGTTGTATTTTTGTTTTCATTGTCATTAGGCACATATCCATACAAAACAAAAAGATATATGCATCCCTATATTCACTGAAGCACTATTCACAATAGCCAAGACATGGAAAGAACTTAAATGTCCTTCAAAAGATGTTGTTCCAGCAGCATGGGTACAACTGGAAATTCTCATACTAAGTGAAATACGTCAGAAAAGATAAATACCATATGATACCACTTACATGTGGAGTATAAAATATAGCACAAATGAACCTGTCAACAAAACAGAGACAAAATCACTCATGAACATAGAAAGCAGACTTGTGGTTGCCATGGGGGAGGAGGAAGACTGTGGGATGATGGGAAGTTTGGTGTTGGTAAATGTAAATTATTACATTTAGAATGGATGAGCAATGAGGTCCTATTCTATAGCACTGGGAACTATATACAAGCTCTTGGGATAGAGTATGAAGAAAGTGTAAGAAAAAAATAGTTATATATGACTGGGTCACTATGCTGTACAGCAGAAATGAACACATAACAATGTAAATCAACTATAATAAAAAAGTAAAATCAACATAAATCAAAAAGTAAATAAAAAAATAAAAAATAAAGAAATGTAAACTTTAAAAATGCTAACTAGAAAAGTTTAATGCAGGAGGACTTCTTCCAATAAACAGTTACTTTCACTGAGGAGGTATATTTATATACATAACTTCCAACATCTGAGCCATTAAAGAAAAGCAAGTGAGTAATAATGTTTCTCAACATAGACTTTTTTGCAGTAGGCTACTTTGATGATAAAAATGAAGGTATTATGGAAAAAAATCCTTTGATTTATATTTTTTCTTCAGGAATATGAAAATATTATAATATTAATTTTTTTGTGTTTTCTTTTGTGGGGAATAGCTGAATAGTGATAGAAATTATGGGCTTCTTTGGCACTCTTGTGTATCCATAAAGTTATCAAGGGTCAATACTGGAATCAAAGGAAAGGAAATGGAAATTTGAGTTTTTAAAATTGAATCAAGACTTAAAGGAAACATAAAATGGGGTTACCTGATATTTTTGATACGAAAACTGGCAGAACACTGTGCAGCAGGGTATTATTTCCTCTTCTCATTTTCTTTGTTAGTTTTTTAATTCTACTATAATTCAGGACAGCCCATTTTCAATAAAATGAAAAGTGATATTACTTTTCTTATTTAGATATGTAGATAAAGATAATTATGAAAAGGAGCTTTATTTTAGTAATTGGCTCAGACAATTATGGAGGCCAGGAAATCCCACCATATGTTATGTGCAAGCTTGGACAATCAGGAAAACTTATGGCCTAATTTGAAGTCCAAAGCTTTGAGAATTGGGGTACATTATGATGTAAGTATTGATCAAAGTCCAAAAGCCCAAGAATAAAAAGCTCTAATATTCAAGAGCAGGAGAAGATGGATTTATCAGCCAAAGCAGAAAGAGAGCAATTTCACCCTTATCTACCTTTTTGTCCTACCTGGGCCTTCAGTGAATTGGGTGAAGCTCACCAGATTGGGTCATCTGCTTTATTCAGATGATCAAGTCAAAGACTTAGCTGTCTCTCCCAGAAACGCCCTCACAAATACATCCAGAATTAATGTTGTTCTAGGCATCTGGGCATCCCTTAGCCTAGTCAATCTGACACATGAAATTAATCATTGCAATTACCATTTGGTGTGGCTCTTATACTAATTCGTATCAAAAATATCAGGTAACCCCATTTTATGTTTTAGTAGTTAAAGAATAATTATTGCTTCTTCCTCTTTCTGGCTTTGGTGAGACCACAGGAAATGTAGCCTAAAGAACAAGTTAACTGGTATATCCAGAGATATGGTTATAAAATTTAACAGTGGGGTCAAGTCATCTTCACAATATGTTGTGACGATGCCACAATTGTTCTTTTGACTTGGTCATAGGTGCCCTGCCTGCTCCAACCTTGACCTTGGAGATAGAGTAATGTATATTTACAATTGAGAGCCAGTTAGCAAGGGAGCAGTAGAATAAACTTCCTTGAGTTGTGAGTAGCTTCAGCTAGGTCTTGATGAGAACTCACAACATTCATGTAATTCTAGTAGAGAATCAGCATTTCTGTCTTGAACTTGAGTTGTAGTTCCAGTAATAAATTGGCCAGACTTACCATTCAGAAATTGCCAAAATACCACTTCTGCTGTAACTATTAACAACTTTATTAATATTTCTAATCAAATATTTATTCATCTTTGAGAGAAGAAAGACTTCGGAATTTGAGTCTATTCAAGAAAACTGAAATTCTTGAATTGAAGTTATAGTGGAGGATTGGAATAAATGCTAGCTGGTTATATAGTAACCATATCATTGTTTTCAATTTTTTATTATTTTATTATAAATATTATAAACTAGAATAAATTTTAAAATGATCCCCAAGGCTATATTACCTGTCTTCCCATGAATACCATAGTCTTGAAATATGGTACCACATCTGGAATACTAGAAATCAGACCCTCTAAGATGCACTGAGAAACTTCAAAGACATAAATAATAAACAAAAATCTCAATAAATGGGTAATTATAAAAGTTAAGAAACTTTAGATGATTAAAATATATGCAAATTATAACATTTTGAGAAGCATGTTTAATAACATAAGTATTTTTCTTCTATCCTGAGAGAAAGATGAATAATATTTTCTCTGAAAAGTTAAACTCACTAGTCAATACATTTGCTGGTAATAACATACTCTAAATAATCTTCATGAATATGTGCTAGCCTATATCCTTTTTATAGGACTGTTAAGAAAATATAGTTGGGGAATATTATAGCCTATTAGTGTTATATAGCTGATGTTATCCTTCAGCTTAGACTCATGACCATTTATGAGTATTACCAAAAATGTTTGTAATAACTCAAAAAAAATTTTCCCCTAAGCGTTCTGAATTGTATATACCAACCATGATTTTTACCGATGTTTGTGATGTTAGGATATACAGACTTCAGTGAAAATTCTTAAATTTCTTTTTCAGATGATCTTGAGAACAGTGAACTTTCATGAAGATTCTATGTCCTTATAGATTTACAGAAAATATTGAACAGGTTTTGAGACATTCCAAATAATCTGTAGAAATGAACTTATTATTTTATTTATATCATTCTCTTAAAAATATCCTATTTTAGGAGTTCCCTTCGTGGCTCAGTGGTTAACGAATCCGACTAAGAACCATGAGGTAGCGGGTTCGATCCCTGGCCTTGCTCAGTGGGTTAAGGATCCAGCGTTGCAGTGAGCTGTGGTGAAGTTTGCAGACGCGGCTCGGATCCTGCGTTGCTGTGGCTGTGGCGAAGGCCGGTGGCTACAGCTCCTGTTATACCTCTAGCCTGGGTACCTCCATATGCCACGCGTGCGGCTCTACATAAAGGCAAAAAGACAAAAAAAAATCTTATTTTTTCTCATTACCTGTTTAGTAGAGCATATAGCCTCCTTCATATATTCTTGGAATGTCGCTTTTGCTAAATATAGTTTAGGGCAGAGAAACCATTTGATGGCTTTTTCAAGGGCTCCACATGCATAATAATTTCATTAGTGCTTATTTTAATAATTTCTCAGAAATTTATGTTGGCATTAGATAAGTGATTCAGTATTTTCAGTAAGCTGTAATGTCTTCACCAGGCTATTGATTCTCTTTGGAACAGATAAAACTCTAGGTAGTGGTTCATATTCCAAGTAAGTTATAAACTTTTATCAATGTAACAATTTTTTCACATGAATTAATCTTAAATGGAGTGCAGTGACCTAAGCCTGAGAAAGTACTGGCCCCTAAAATTTATTAAGAGGAGAACAAACATCTAGCTTGAGCTTTCAATTCTATTCCCTTCAAAATAAAATGAACCACCTCTTAACATTGCAAATCCCAGAGACTATATTGATATAAGAAAATTTCCAATAGGCCATAGAGCTGTTGTTTTTAATTGAGGGTTTATTTAGGATTTAGAGTAAAAGTTAGAACTGTTAGACTAATGGGTTTTAAGAGTAATGGGGTAACATTTGTCATACTTAACATGCTGTATGTGTGTGTGTGTGAGTGAGTGTGTGTGCTTAATTTTATCCTTGAGATCAGAGGTTTTCCTTTTCTAATTCTTATGAAAGTGTTTTATTTGCTATCTTAAAATTACTATGTCCTAATATTGACAAATTTCCTACAGTTTTTATTTCTAGCAATCAAAATTGTCATTGAAATAGGGATGAGAAAGATGGTTTTAAAATTTGGCATTAAAAATCTGCAACTCTGGGAGTTTTTGCTCTGGTGCAATGGATCGGTGGAGTCTCTGGAGTTCTAGGCTACAAGTTTGATCCCTGGCTTGGCACAGTAGATTAAGTATCCAGTGTTGCATTGCTGTACCTGACGCTTAGGCTACAAATAAGGCTTGGATTTGTCCCTGGTCCAGGAACTCATTATGCTGCAGGGAAGCTATAAAAGAAAAAAAAAAACTACAATTCAGAACCCTTATAAATTCATAAGAATCTTAAATTGTTGCTCCACTTTAAAAACATCAAAACTGCAAAGTATGAAAACAACATTATTGATATTTTGTTAAAAAATGTAATTCCATTTGGCAGACTTGTGTGTGTGTGTTGTGTGTGTGTGTGTGTGTGTGTGCGTGTGTGTGTGTTTAGGGCCACACCTATGGCATATGGAATTTCCCAGGCTAGGGGTTAGTTTAATCAGAGCTGCAATTCACGGCCTACACCACAGGTACAGCAAAACCTGATCTTCATCCACTGAGCAGGACCAGGGATTGAACCCACATCCTCATAGATACTAGTCAAGTTCATTACCACTGAGCCACCAGGGGAATTCCTAGGCAGACTAGGAAATGAGTGTATTGGCTTACCATTAAAGATTAAAAGATGAATATACTTTTGTATGTTTTAAATGAATATAAAAAAGTTAATTCATCATTTAAAATTATTCCACTTTTTACTGCTTTCAATTAACCTCAGGTACTTTATTATCCCTAAGAGACCATGGCCATTGGACAACACAGGCACCAAATACTCTTTGTCTGAATCATCAGTAAACATTTTATCTTCTAGATTTTTACTTAGGCTAGGATCTGTCTTCTCTGATTTACAACAATCTCCACTTGACTTCTTTCCAAGTAAACTCCTATCCAGCTTTCTCATCTCCTCTCTTAGTTACCTTCTGTGAAACCAGGATTCCACTGCAATTTGTTATATATATCAGGATCAAACCCCACATCTCTACTTCATATTACCTATTCTAAGTAGTGAGAAGTTGAATACCTCTGAGATTTTTTGTTATTTTTCCTCTGCTAAGTACCAAGGGAGAAATAATCAAGAAAGCACCAGGTACAGGCAAATTTTTATCCAAGAGATCTCTTTCTGCCAGCTCTCTGTTGGTGTTGAAGCTCTTTGGAATAATTAAAACAGGCAATTTTACAACAGACATATTTCTGTTTTTAATCATCAGGTCATTAGCTTTAATAAGATCAATCTGTGACTAAATTTACTATTTCTCATACCAATGAAATGGAGCAGAGAGAAAAAAAAATCGTACATATTTCATTTATCTCTAGCTTTCACGTTGTGCCACAAAGTCTGATTGTCTGTCGAGGTCATAGTTGTCCTATCATGATGTCTAAGTGATCAAAGTTTCAGCAGATCAAAGATATGCAAATTAAAACCACAGTGAGATAGCATCTCACACTTTGGATAATCCTATCATTAAAGACCACAAATAACAAATGTTAGTAAAGATGTGGAAAAAAGGGAACCCTTGCACAATGTTTGTGGGAATGCAATCTTATTCAGCCTCTATAGAAAACAGTATGGAGGTTTCTCAAAAACTAAAAATAGAACTTTTGTATGACCCAGCAAGTCAACTTCTGGGTATTTAACTGAAAAAAAACAACACTAATTCAAAAAGATATATGTACCCCAATGGTAATAGCAACATAATTTACAATTGCCAAGATATGGAAGCAAACTAAGTGTCTATTAACAGATGAATGGATAAAAAAGATGTGGTATACATGTGATATATATATATATATATATATATATATATACACATATACATACATACATACATATATATATCAGTCATAGAAAAATTAAATTTTACAATTTGTTGCAACATGGATGCAGTGTATTAGGCTAAGTGAAGTAAGTCGGATAAAGACAAATCTAAAGCAGTATATCACTTATATGTGGAATCTAAAAAAAATAACAAACTAGTGAATATAAAAAAGATATAGATAATAATATAATATAGACAGCATTTTATAATTATAAATGAAATGTAAACTTTAAAATTGTTAATCACTATGTTATAGA
Source organism: Catagonus wagneri (assembly GCA_004024745.2). Classification (NCBI taxonomy): domain Eukaryota; kingdom Metazoa; phylum Chordata; class Mammalia; order Artiodactyla; family Tayassuidae; genus Catagonus; species Catagonus wagneri. Next base: position 1,446,263 of record PVHT021183607.1, read on the forward strand.
CCTGAGATATATAATGTTGAACAGCATTTGTAGCTCAATACAAATAAAAGGGATGTTAAAAAATTTTAGCAGACCAGAAACAGACTCACAGACCTTGAAAAAAGTTATGGTTACCAACGGGGACAGGTTTGACTGAGTGATGGATTGGTGGTTTAGGACTGACAATGTACACCCTATGGTATAAAGAGGTGTTGGCTAACTGTTGTGTAGACCTGCTGTGTAGAGTTCATAGGGAACTCTACCCAAAATAATGTTATAAACTGTATGAGATAAAGAATCTGAAAAAAATGGATTTCTACATATGTATAACTAAATCCACTTTGTTGTATAGCAGAAATTATCACATCATTGTAAATCAACTATACCACAATAAAAATTTTTTTTTTCTTTTAAAGGCTACACTTGAGGCTAGAGGTTTCCATGCTTGGGGTTGAATCAGATCTTCAGGGCTATGCCACAGACCTAGCTAACCTGGATCTGAACCACATCTGTGACCTACACAATTTGTGGCAATGCTGGAAACTTAACCCACCGAGCGAGGCCAGAGATTGAACCCGAATGCTCACAAACACCGTGTCGGGTTATTAATTTGTTGAGCCACAATAGGAACTCCTCAATAAAACTTTTTTTTAAAAATTCAGCAGAATGATAGCAAAAAGGGTAAACATAGAGAAATGAGAACTCATCTAGCAGTCTTCTTTCATTCCTGAGAAACTGAGTCAGGGTTGGCAGGAACACTGGGGACGTGACCTATTTCTTTTAATCCTTGTCGTCCTCCAGTAGGAATGTGCAGTATGGGTTGATCTCTTCCGAATGTCAAGGACTGAATAAAAGCCCTAAGTAATAAGCAAACCCATAGAGAGTTCTGGAGGTGGAGGAAATGAAGCATAACAGCTAATGGTTTCAGAATTTATTTTTAGAATGATTAAAATATCCAGTATTTATTAGCAATGGTTCCATAACTTGTAAACATACTAAAAAACACAGAATTGTGTACTTTAAAATGGCGACTTTCATGGTATGAGAATTAAATCTTCATTGAATTAAAAAAAATAAAAACGTGGTTGGGGAACAGTTTTGTCATTACAAAATGTGCTAGGATGAATTTAAACTAATTACTATTAAGAAACAAAATATTCCTCATCTGCCTAAAGAATCTAGGCAGGGCCTATTCTCAGAATAGAGACATAACAAGAAATAGCTTCAAACATATAATCTAAGTGTGGTGGGTATAACTAAGAATAAGAGTCTTCTCTGTGTCGCATACTTTCTTCATGGTTCAGCAAGCATTTGTTTATCAAACATTCACTTTTCTGTCTCCATGTAATTGACTTCCTCCCCTTTGAAATCTCAGATAACTCAAAATTATTACGTTTTGTTTTTAGCTGAAGATGGTATTTAAAGTGAGGGTTTCAGATATTTGGTGGGTTACTCAGTTTTCATGGGTCTATCTCATGTGTGCATGTTATTAAACTTGTGTTTGATTTTCTCTTTGTTAATCTGTTTCATGTCAATTTAATTTTTAGACCAGCCAGAGGAACATAGAAAGGTAAAGTAAATTTTATTCCTCCTCAACTACATCATGAGGGTCAGGCAGAAAAAATAAATAAATAACCCTTTATATCAGAAGGCTTCCTGCCTTCACAACAATCTGGCATTCTTGAGCATTTGTTTTCTTACCCATATATTTGTATATTTGTAAAAACTGTATCTGAATCCTTGGACACTCTATCCTCTACCCTTTTGTATGCACTTTGGGTTTTAGCAGTAATAATTCTTGGTTGAATTAGGAATGGTACTTCTGAACAATTTCAATATGGATACAAATCTTGTCTCTATTTTGAAATAACTTGAACTATGAGTCTCAACTGTTTTTCTGATCATTTGATCACCACTTATTTGAATTCCTCATAATGTGTTAAGATATGACCTCATGTGACCTACCTTAGCCTCTTCATATCTAACATGGAGACAATAGTTTGCCCTCCTGGCTTCCCAGAGCAATGAGTATAATATGTTGGCTGATACCAAATTCTTTGATATATCTGATAACATATGTATTATTAAGAAAAATACTTCCTATTGCTTTCAGACTTATTATGACCTAAATCTTCTATACAGAAAGGAGAGAAAATAATATCCTGAAGTTGGTGAGAGAGATTATGAATGTTAATGATTTATATTTTTGAAAGAATAGGGGTTCCCATTGTGGCTGAGCAGTAACAAATCTGACTAGTATCCATGAGGATTTATGTTCAACCACTGTCCCTGCTCAGTGGGTTAAGGATATGGCATTGCCATGAGCTCTGGTCTAGGTCCTAGCAAATGTGTTTTGGACAAGGTGTTCCTGTGGCTATGGTGTAGGCTAGCAGTTGCAGCACCAATTTGACTCCTATCCTGTGAAATTCCATATGCTGTGAATGTGGCCCTAAAAGTAGAATAAGAAAAAAAAATGAGAGAGAGAGAGAAGAAGGCTGAATGGGATAACATCTCTAAAAGAATGAAGATAATAGTAACATGGGATAATGGGCTCCATTTGATACTTTACAGAGGGAAGGTAAGTTCTCAAGCATCAAATTCCAATTTTATTCTATATGGAATAAACTAATGACAAATATATTTCTAAACCTGCTCAGGTATATTACGTATCTAGTTAATGAATGTATTTATTCAGAATTCCATCTGTATTTAAGCTAAATTTTTAAATTTAAGTATGCTTTTGCATTTGGTCATTCCTGCCTAGTTAGTGTAAGTTCTCAAATATTTCTGCATGATTCTGAGAGCAGGGTAGGAAAGAGTGGGAACTTTTTCTGTTACTTCTTTTAAAAATTTTATTTATAGAAAAAAATAACAAAGATATATTTAAGAGTAGCATTGGAAAGCACACTAAATTTGGAAGTACTTGATATGTTATGGGAAAGGAGACTCCATGGAGAATACCACAAGCCTGTAAAGTTGTGGCTTACAAAGATAGTCAGGCCCTTCCAGGGCACATGCCTTGATGCCTCCATGAGAAAGTAAATGGTCTTAACCAAATTTGGGGCTTCTGATACTCTTTTAAGCATTCTTATTTCTGATAGCCAGAATCAGAGGGCCAAGGAAGTCAAACCAGCACTGATTCCTCTATAAATGCCTCCTCCTAAACATTGATAATACCCTCACACATTTCCAAAGAAACCTCTGTGTCTGGCCTTATGTATATACCATCCACTTTTAGATAACAGTGAAATGGATAGATAGTGTTTTAGTAACACTTTTAGATAATAGAGAGATGAGTCACTATCCCATAGACTATATTCTACTCTTAACATTGACTCTTGGACACTTTTTTATTGTGAGTTAATACCATAATAAGGATAAGGCTTTGGGTGAAAATTGAAATTTATATTTAAAAGGTATGTCATAATTTACAGGCAAACACAGACTGTTAGCTAGTGCCTGTTTTCTCTCTTTCAAAACATTTTAAAATCATATTGAGTAAGTTCCCATTGTGGCTTAGGAGTAATGAGCCAAACTACTATTCATGAGGATGCAGGTTTGATCCCTGTCCTTGCTAAGTGGGTTAAGGATCCTGCATTGCTAAACTGTGGTGTATGTCACAGACACATTGCTGTTTCAGTGGCATGAGCCAGAAGCTGTAGCTCTGATTTGACCTCTAACCAGAGAACTTCCATATGCTTCAGGTGTGGCCCTAAAAAAGCAAAAATTAAAAAAAAAGAAAAAATATATTGAGAGAGTAAAACTTAATATTAGAAAACTAAAACTACTCACAAAGAGAGGATAACAGATGAGAGATTGCCACATGATTTTGAAAGATTCAAAGTGAATAGATGAATGGAACTGATTTTCTACATTGGAGGAAACTATAGTCTAGGTGTGTGCAGACAATTATAATGGAAAATGATTGTATTTTGAGGATTTTTGGAAAGGATGAGAAGTTTAGGTATAATGTGCTAAAAAAGCTGAGCATAAAACTAAAAAGTATAGAAAGAGAGAATAAAAATGCTGAATAAAATTACCTCAGGAAAAAGGACCTTGTTTTCAGGGAAAAATATATAGAAAAATTCAATATTATGAGTAATAGTTTATTAGACTAGGTGGTGGCCTACATAATTCCTTATATGTTATGGATGCAATATATACAAGTATATATATATATATATATATATTTTTTTTTTGTGTGTGTGTGTGTTTAATAAAAGTTTAGGAACTCATTAACTAAAAGAAGATGAGGCTTGAGGTTGATATAAAGGAATTGGCTAAAATTTTAGATAGATAAAGTTTTAGAGACGTAGGATAAAGATAAAGTTTTAGAGACGTAGGATAGGTAACTTGTATTTTTTGGTATTGACCTTGAAAGGTAATTATTTTTTACATCTTATACATGAATTGTTTTGATTAAAAATCAAATTTTTTTTTCCCAAGAAAAGTTTCTCTACAATGTGTATAAGTGAGTAGCAAATATTAATTCTTTCATTCTTGTGTATATGCAGTCCAAACCATAAGAAAATTCATTTGGGGAGAAAACTGGAATGCAGCTCAACTTGGGTGGAGATTCAGTGTGAATGGGATGGGTATTCAGTGTGACTTTTTCCTTTTGTATTCACCCAAATTGATTCTGCAAATGTGCTCTCCTTGGGATATATAGTTCTCGGGCTATTAAATCCAAAACCATATGGCATTCTGTTCCTCTGCATGTCCTTTATTCAGTTTCCTTACCACCTTCCAGTCAAAGGTACTCACCTCATCTGGCACTCACGCCCCCCGCCGCCATCCCAACACACCTTTTGATGTAGGGAGATGTGTGGTATGTTCTTTTTCGCTTGGAAGCCCTGGTATAGTTTGAAAGGTATCTAATGAATGCTCCGAGTTTTGAGTATTGCTGCAGCAATCTCTATTTTAATTTCTCCCCAGCTGTGCTACTGGCTGAAGCACAGATAGGAAGTAGAGCTGTGGGAAATCAGAAGAATTGAAAATTAAGTTGAAAAACCAATGAAGCTTTAAAAAGAGCAGAGTTGTTCTGAGAGTTCTAAGCTCCCAAGGTGGGCAGGATTCTCTGACTTTCTCATTTCCTTCCCTGTGCTTGGGGGTGTAGCTGTGTCTTGGGTGTAATGGAAAGCCAAGTGAGTGCCTGGAGAATGACTTGGGAGTGTGATTCTCCTCAATAATTTTGCTTGCTTTAGTTACAGCTGATAGAGCAATTCTCCAAATAAAGAATTTTTCTCTTGATTTTGCTCTTATTATGATGAGCCTATTATTTATCATCCAAACCAAACACTTTTCAGGATATAAAGCCTGCACTAATAAATTGCTAAGATAAGTCAGGCATAATTCAGGGCTCCATGGGCAAGTGGGAACATTCCTTAGCTTGCAGTCTCCCCAGTTCATTAGCTAGAACACATGTGTATTTTCTGAACCTGTTTTATGTCCTGCCTTACATTCTCATACTCCCATCTGATGGAGGTCATTCTTAGACTGATAATTCAATAGTAAGACAACTGTTTGTTACGGTCCTAGGACCTGCTGGAGCCATGAAGTGCCCTCTCCCTAAGTACAAAACTGAGAAGTTAATGATTAGAACAATAGAGTCACATACTCAGTGTCTAATATACATTCCTGAGTTATTTCACAAATACTACAACTGCCATCGGAGGACAAAAGCTAACTATATGATGACCACTGTGGCCATGACATGAGTTCTTCCTTTTTCAGCAGTACTGAATCTATGGCTAGTACAATTCCAAGAACTGGCCCCGAGGGAAGGGGGTTAACATTATTGCTCATAATAATCTATATTTTTGTGGGCATCAAAATAATTATAGCTTATTCTGCTAATATATGTAAGCAGGCAACTAAAATTGTCCACAAAGAGGAGCTCCCATTGTGGCTCAGCAGTTAATGGACCCGACTAGTAACCAGAATGTTGCAGTTTAATCCCTGGCCTCACTCAGTGGATTAAAGATCCTGCATTGCTGTGGCTGTGGCACAGACTGGCAGCTACAGCTCCGATTCAACCCCTAGCCTGGGAACATCCATATGCTGCGGGTGCAGCCCTAAAAAGACAAAAGATAGATAAGTAAATAAACAAGTAAATAAATAAATGAAATAAAATAAAATTGTCAGCAAGGAGATGTGACAAATCCATGTTGACATCTTCCACTCTGAGAATATGGTGCCCTATATCAGCACGAAGAAGTTACAGATGATACACCTTTGCCCCCAATCCCATAGAAATGGAAGGATGTTTGACAGTGGGAGACGGAAGGCAGCTCTTCTGCCAATTTCCTGTTTGCCCATTTCTGTTCTCCTGTAACTTTAAAAGAAGCTAACTACAGCAATGAGATCACTTAGCAATTAAAACTGACTCCTACTTCTGCTCTCCTGAATTCACACCATGTCTTTTCTAAAATAGTTATTCATTTCCAAGATAAAAAGAAGTAAGAATGAAGAATTAGGTGGTTAAAAAATGACTAGCTCTCCATCCTCAACAGCCCCCTTAACAATCCTGGCAGGCAGATCATGAAGGCAGAATAAGATCTGAAGAAAAATCAGCCATTCTGCACTCGATGGAGAATAATACAGAACCCAATCTCTTCCCTGACATTCTCCCTGCCCCCAATGCTTTCACTTTAAAAAACTGTTGCTGAGCAGAATATTTGGTGTTGATCTCTGGACTCTTTGAACATGAGCCCCATATCTCCCTAGACTGCCAACTTTACCGAAGCACTTTACTCTCTATTGACACCTGGCCTCTTAAATAATTGACTTATGAGTAGTGAGCAGCTGAACCTGGGTTTGGTTGCACAGCCACACCGGTAATTTACTCAACGGCAAAACTTCCCATGTGCCTGCTGAATTTAGACTGTCATTGAGGAAGATCAAATATCAAAGTTCAGGCTCTGGATATAAATTTGTAACAGCCAAACCTCTTCAGTTTCCTCTAACCAAGCTTGCTAATGTATTTGAATATATGAACATGTCAAACTATTGTATTATAAGAAAATTATTCCTAACCCTTTCTCCATCTTTCATTATTCTTAAAGATATCACAAATACCTCAATATTCTTGTCATAAAATTAAATCTAATTTATTTTGGTAAAAATATATATCATATATCATACATGCAACATTTATTACAGTAGGAAGCATGATATACAAAGACAGAAATAAGCCTGTTGAAAACTGCATTCTATAAGTAGTTATGCTAACTTTTATTTTTTATTTTATTTTTTCTTTTTAGGGCTGCACTTGTAGCATACGGAAGTTCCCAGGCTAGAGGCTGTTTAGGAGTTGCAGTTGCCAGTCTACACCACAGCCACAGAAATGCAACAATGTGAGATCTGAGCTGAGCCTTTGACCTGCACCATAGCTCATGGCCAGTAATGCTGGGTCTTTAACCCACTGAGCAAAGCCAGGGATTGAACCCACATTCTCATGGATTTCAGTCAGGTTTTTAACCCACTGAGTCACAATGAGAATTCCTAGTTGTGCTAACTTTTAAAAATTAGGTACAATCGCTGTAATAAGAATTATATTTTTGAGATTTTAGGTCAATATATTATCCTTGGTCACTTCAGTTCCTAGTTGTCTTACAACTCCATCAACAAGAACAATGTTGACAAAATTCAGATTGCACAGTTTCTTTGCTATTTAGAAAGAATAGTCTATTTTATGTAAAATAATAACCCTTAAAGTTAATACTTTTTATTAACAATAAGTAAAAATATACATATATTAGCAATAAAGGAAATAGCTGCTCTTTAACCAATGGAATTTCTCTGAAGTGTAAATACAGTGTACATGATTAAGAAGAACATTTACATAATATACTCTAAATTAGTTTAATAAGTGATAAGAAATGTTAGATTCATGGAATTTTAAAAGACAGTAGACTAATTTCTGAACAAAAGAATTTTTTGTCATGTTGTATTTAATAGACTTGAAATATAGTTACCAGAGTGCTGGGATATAGAGTTACATTGGCTAGACCAGTGACTGCCAAAGTTTAAGTCCTAGACCAGCAGTATCAGTATGACTTGGGGACTTCTTAGAAGTGCAAATTTAGGGCCTGCCAATCTGGTATGTAAAGAAACCATCCAGGTGATGTTGATGCATGACAGAGTCTCCAAACCACTACCTGTATTAGAAGTTTGCTAAAGCTTGACTTTTTCATAACAGTACCATATTGGCTTAGACAGTTGTATCTTTATAGATGAAATTTCTATATTCTTTCATAATGTCCACATATTATGGCTAGTTTGTTTAATTTTATATTTGAAAAACTTTAGTGGTTTTTAAAAGGATAATGTATGATTACATAAAATGGGTGTCTAAAGTATTCATAGCATTCAAAATTTGCTTCTGCATGATTTTTTAAAAATAACTAAAAATTAAATAAAAACATTTCCAAATTAGTGCTTCTTTGTCCACAGCAACCCCATTTATTTGATAGTCTTCTTTCTGTGTTTACTCATGCAAATATTTCAAATAGTATAACTAGTGAGATATTCCTCAAAATATTTTGATAATTTTTTACCTCTTAGCTATTGATAAACTGATTTGTTCTTACTGTCAAATTAGTCTCTGTAGCTTTCCCATCTTATAAATATAATCTGTAACAAGTAAGATAAAATGAATCATTGAACACATCTGAGTAGACAAAAAATATGTGCTTTAAAAAAACAATAAAATATCAGAAATTAAAGATTACACATTATACAAAATAATTACACAAATAATCAAATCAAATATAACATTATGATCACCTTATTGAAATAAACTTATTTTTATTCTATCAAGGAAAAAAAAACAAAACAAAGTCCATGTTTGCTTATGTAAATTTCTAGCATGAAAAACACGTACCCAGTTCACACAGAGTTGTTGCTTAAATTCTCAGAGATATGATCAGCCTGCAATGTTCTATCAGAAGAAACTTTACTATTCTTTTTTGCTCTTCAAAGAAGAATTCTAAATATAAACTGATAACCCAATATTTTATCTCCCATGGAAGAAGAAAAGAAGTAAAAAAAAAGAAAAAAAAGAGATAGATTCACTCATTGGTCATGTACATTTGTAAAATGGTAGAATATGACTATGTTTTGCAGAATGTCTCTTGTGGAAATGACATCCATGAGAGGTTTAAGTTAATATTGAATGTCAGTGACCTAAACGCATCTATATAGTACCTAATAAAGTACAAATATTAAAGTTCCCAAGTGGAAATGTATTACATTAGAGAATTAAAAAATAGAAATCTACCGCATTCAATATTAACTATTAAAGAAAATATTGCGAACGTTTTTTATTTTCATTTTTTTAGGGCTGCACCTGCGGCATATGGAAATTCTCAGGCTAGGGGTCACATTGGAGCTAGAGCAGTCAACCTATGCCACAACCACAGCAAAGGCAGATCTGAGCCATGTCTATAACCTACACCACAGCTTACAGCAATGCTGGATCCTTAACCCACTGAACCCACTGAGAAGGGCCAGGGATCAAATCCACAACCTCATGGATACTAACTGGGTTTGTTTCCACTGAGCCACAATGGGAACTCCACAAATTTTTTTCTTTTTTTTGGCTTTTTGTCACTTTTAGGGCTGCACCCGTGGCATATGGAGATTCCCAGGCTAGGGGTCTAATTGGATCTGTAGCTGCTGGCCTGCGCCACAACCACAGCAATGCAGGATCCAAGCCACATCTACAACCTACGCTGCAGCTCACGGCAATGTCGGTTCATTAACCCACTGAGCGAGGTCAGAAACCGAACCCGCAAACTCATGGTTCCTAGTCAGATTCATTAACTGCTGCACCATGATGGGAAGGCCACCAATGTTTGACTTTTAGTAGTATTTAGTAATTACTGTAACTGACTTATCACCTCTTCTAGAAGGCTTAATTGAGAGAGACTTTCCAGAGTGATATAAGATTGCTGCTAGGAAGACTGAAATGTTGCCTCTTACAAATTTACATTTACATGGAGATATATTTGATCCAATAAATGCGTCCTTTGAGTGTTCAACCCAAAATGATTCTTAGCATGTCAGAAGCTCAGAGCAGAGCCCCAAATGTTGTGACCTATGGGCATACATGCCCTTGTCAATGTAGGCATTTGTTTGAAGAGCTGAAGAGCTGATGTTAAAAAATAAATAAATATTTTCTCAGTCTTAAAAATCAGCAGATTCCTCATAAAATTCCAGAATATTGGCCCTCCCTACAATACCTTGTGAACCTCGAATATTTAAGCTGATCAGAGGCTGCCTCATTGAGATGTGTACCTGCCCTTCAAATCACAGGTGCCCATTTGGCCAAACATCCTTTCGTTATCCTCAGTGTTCACCTGTCACATTTTACGCATAGCTTGGGCATTAGGGGATATAGCTGTACATAAAAGGGAAACAAATCTCTGACATCAGGAAGCTTAGGAGTGGAAAGAGGTGATAAATGACATATAAACAGCAAAACTCAATGATCTGTTATATTAAAAAATGTAAATTATGGAGAAAAAATAAATGTGTGTGTGTTTGTGTGTGTATGTGTATGTTTGTTTAATAAAGCAGTCAGAGAATAAAGACCTGAGAGAGATGAGGAGTGGGTCATGAGGACATCTGAAAATAGGATGACCAGTTAATGTTAAAGCCATGAAGCGAGAGCTTAAATAGCATATTTGAAGCACAGAGAAGAGGCCAGTGTAGTTGGAGTGGGCTGAACAAGAGAAATATATTAAGACACATGATAAAAGATGTAAGGTGTGAGGGACAGGCTGCATAAGGCTTGTGGCCCATTTTCAGGAAACTGTTATTTCCACTGAATAATGTGGAGCCATTAGCCAGTTCTGAGCAGGAAAGGGACTTGATCTGGATTTCATTTAAGAGGCTCATTCTGAAAATTCTGTTGATAACAGCCCTATGAGGAAAAGATGCAGGAGCAAGATCAGCTGGGAGGCTAGTGTAATAAAACTAGTAAGAGGTCATGGTGACTTTCTCCAAGTTGGCATCAATGGGGAAAGAAGAGTAGTAGGGTTTTGAATATATCTTGATAAAACTGACAAAATTTCCAAAAGATTTAATGTGAGGTACAGAATAAAAAGAGAAGTCAAGGATGACTGCATAATTTAGGGCCAAGGCAAAAGGAAGTTAGAGTCATAGTAACTAAGAAGAAGGCTACATGTAACAGTAAACTCCAATTTAATTTTAAATACATGAGTAGGCAATTCATTGGATTCCTAGGCACAGGGAGGGTTCAGATGCTGAGAATCCACCCTTTCTATATTTGTTGCAAGAATGGAGGGACATGTGCGTCTTCTAATTGCAGAAGTAGTTGAAATTTCACAGCATTATCCAGTTTGTGTAGCAGAGGAAAGTAGTTCATATGCCAAGCCATATTCAGGAGTCGCTGTGTAATTAATTGCTATTTCTAAGTGATTGTTTCTACTTTGAAAAAATAAAATAGTAAATAAGGGCAAGTATTTGATATATTCATTATGTTATTATCTTGCGCAATTCAGGTAATGACTCTAAAATGACATCTAAGTAGTTATATTTAAAAGATCTCTAGAATTTGAGTACAAGTAAGAAAAATGGCTATTCTTTTATAAACTGATACAATGGAAATGAGAAGAATGAAAGTACCTATTATAATAATCCCATTTCTACCACTAACCCTGTGAATTTTTACATGTACTTAACTTTCCAATTTCTTTATTTCTCTTTACTTTTTTCCTTAGTCTTCTTTCATAATGCTGTTCTTAAAATAACAGAAAAAATATATATAGTCACAGGATACCATCCAATAGTAACTATGAAGTAAATGTTTTCCTTAATTCAATCTAAATTTCCTAGATATTAGTGGTATTTTAAATCATATAGTAAAATATTACATTTGTCTAGAAATTTTTCTCCCTAGTAAATTCATTCACAAAAATCCTGTTTTTCAGGAAGGGTAGAGATTATGATAAATTTTTCTGAAAATAAAGAAATTGATCATGTGAGAACTATTACTCACTCCAGGTCACATGATGAATTGGTGTCAGAGATTTTGTTCTTTCAAAGAGATCCTGTTTCCCACAGAACATTATGCGTGTGGGACTGTGGTATCCTGAGACTATTCTACAAGTTGTGATTATTTACTGGAGATTGATATGACCGACATTATAAATAGGAAGATAAATAACAAGATCAATAAATCCAAGGAAAGTATTTTCTAAAAAAATTGTCTACATGCCTTATTCTGGTTTTGCTTGCACTGTTTTAAGGAATGTATTACCTTTACCCTTTGCTAATTAACTACTTCATATTATATCTATGAACAGCAAACAGTGAAAGCTTTATCCCTCCTAGAAAACATCTGTCTGTAAACAGAAACTATTGATGCTTAATCTCAGAAACATAACAATATTAGTCAGGAGAGAGGTCAGTGAAGAAAGTATTTTTAGGCAAAAAATGGTTTTTAGTGTCCCTTAAATCATACCATCTTGAAAGTTTCCTATCCTAAGTCTATGTATAGCCAGTCTATTTTCTTCCCTAACAGAAGCTCTTAGCAATTAACATGCAATTCTCCTTCAAATGATATACAACACTTGCTCATTTATCTTTTGTTTCTGTAAAGTTTAAGTTTGGATATACCCTTTGCCACATTCAGGATCAAACTATTCATTTTCTTCCTTAGATGTTAGTTCAACACTCCACTTCTGCTGAATAATGTCTGTAAGCCAAATATATGTGCTAGAAGCCTGAGTGTAAAGCCTGATAGAATGTACACAATTTTCCAAGATATACACTAGGAGTAAATGGAACCCTGGTTTACACTACCAGAGGGTTGAATTCAAAGTCTTCGTTTAGCAGGATTTTGTACAATAAAATAAACAGCATAGCTGCTCTAAGAGTCAGCAAATTTACCGGTACACCAGAAATAGTGTCAGCTGAAGTTAAATTCAAATCCTCATACTTCTACTCACTATGGCCTTAGTCAAATACTTAATATTATCCCTGACCTTCATTTTCCTATTCTATATTTTTAGTGCTGTTATATTAAAGAAATGAAGCTTAGGGAGTTTCAGATGTGGTACAGTGAGTTAAGGACCTAGGGTTCCTGCAGCTGTGGCATAGGTTGTAGCTCCCCCTTGGATTCAATATCTGTGCTGGAATTTCCATAAGCTACAGGTGCGACCAAAAAGAGAAAGAAAGAACAAAAGAGAAAAAGAAAGAGCTTATGAAAGAGCCATATAAACTGTAAAGGACTTTGGAGAAAGTGTGATTCTTCATTTCCTTAACAAATATTTGTGGAGGACATATTAATTGCAGTGCAAAGCCACCTTACCAGGTAGTCCGATTAATAGTGAGAGTGAGTGTGAAATGTGAGATTTTGAAAATCTAAGAGAATATTTCTACTTTGAATATCAGCTTGAGAAGACATGATCTGCGACATTAAGAAAACTTTGAGAAGTGAAAAGGAAATTTAAGTCAAAATGAAACCACATAAGCACATATGTAGGGACACTAAAATGTATCTTTCCTGATCCATTGGTATTCAATTTCACTTTCATTTAACTTGAATATATGCATTAAAACACAGAGTTAACTTCTTCTCAGAATGTCAATCTATATGATTTGTACCTTTAAGACCTTCTCACTCAGGTAGATAAACAACAGAAGAATAGTAAGATTGATGCAAATTACCATGGACTTGCATGAAATCCTGTCAAGTATATCCTTCTGACTCATTATGTTCAGTCTATCATACTTATGGAAAAACTTTAAAACTGAATTGCAGTATACATATTTATTTTATATGTTACATGATGAGCCAAGAGCTATCAAATGCCATATTGCTTTCTAGCACAACGCAGGAAAGGAGAATTGTGTTTGTAACAGAATTACAGTTAAGTTTTTGGAAATGAATACTAATTTTTATTTGGTATATACATATATAAGTATATATACATGCACTTTTATATGTATACTCACAGATATATATCATTTGCCTGAAATTAAAAAAAAATATTTGGAAGAAATATTAAATAAAATAAAATCTAAAGCAAGTATTTTATTTTAATATTAATACCAGATTAAGCATAGGTAAATCATTTTAAGAAATAATTAAAATTTCCTTTGACAGGATATTATCTGACTTTAGACTTTCTTGAAATTCTGTCAGCCTAAAATAGATGATAAACAGGGGCAAGTCCAAATTGCAAATCCACATCATGTCTGACCATTTATGACAAGCAGAACTGTTAGGTCTTTCTTGGGTTAAGTAAAAAGAAACAGATATAACAGGATAAGCAATATTAATAATAGCAAAGTTGTACTGAGTCTTACCATGTACCATGAACTCTTCAAAATGCTTTGCATGGAGACTCTTTACAGAGCTTGAGTTGTATTTATTCACTTGATCCTCACAACAATACTATGAAATATGTATTTATTAACTCTGTTGTATAGATGAGAAACAATGGAATCCCAAGGAGCTTCCAGTGGCAGAGTCAGAATTAAAATCAAAAAGTTTTGCTCTGCAGCTTTATCATCATACTTGATCTGCCACCCCCAATTTGGCTTCTTGCTAGTTGTAATTCTGTGAGTTTCCACACTTTCAAAGAATCTGCTTTCTTAAGTCCTGAATGGCTCTATTAAAATAAATTTACTGTTAAGTCAATTGTTTTATTTAATATCTTTAAAGCAAATCTGAAGTAGTCTTTCATGTGTATTACTATTTTTTTTGCCTAAATATAAATAGAACATTTTTCATATAAGGATCATCCTTCAGTTGATAATGCTGAATTCTAACACTGGAACAGAAAATTGGCTGTTTGTGGAAACAAGATCATCCCTTAAGTGTTCTTTAAAGTTGAAAACTGGTTATTTCATTAGGTCTCCTTTCAATATTTTTGAAGGGTGGCATTTTTTAAGTATAGTTGGTTTACAATATTGTGCCAATTTCTGCTATACAGCAAAGTGATGCAGTCATATATATATGTTGTTTCCTCATATTATTCTTCCATCATGTTCTATCTTAAGAGAGATTGGATATAATTCCTTGTGCTATAGAGTAGAATCTCACTGTTTATCCATTTTTAATGTAATAGTTTGCATCTACCAACACCAAACTCCCAGTTCACACCATAACCTCTGGCAACCAGAAATATATTCTCTATGTCTGTAAGTCTGTTGCTGTTTTGTAATAGTTTCACTTGCACCATATGTTAGATTCTGCATGGAAGTGATACCATAGGGAATTTGTCTATCTCTTTCTGATTTATTTCATTAGAATCTCTAGTTGCACACATATTACTGAGAATGGCATTATTTTGTTCTTAATATGGCTGAGTAGTTTTCCATTGCGTGTATGTACCACATCTTCTAAAACCATTCATCTGTTGATGGACATATAGGTTGTTTCTGAGTCCTGGCTATTGTGACTAGTGCTGCAATGAACATGTGAGTAAATGCATTTTTTTAATGAAAGATTTTTCTGGATACATACCCAAGAGTAGGATTGCTGGATCATATGGTAGTTCTACATAGTTTTCTGAGGAACCTCCGTACTATCTTCCATAGTGCTAATACAAAATGGAAAAATTTTTATTCCCACCAAGAGTGAAAGATGGTTCCCTTTTCCCTACACCATCTCAAGCATTTGACCTTTGTAGACTTAATGATAGCTACTCTGACCCTATGAGGTGGTACCTCTTGTAGTTTTTCTCTTTTTATTCTTTCTTAATGGATTTTATTTCAATTATAGGTGTACATAAATCATCACAAGTCAATTTTACAAATTTTGTATCCCAAACCCACAGTGCATTCCCCCAGCCCCCAGATTGTCTTATTTGGAAAACCAAGGTTTTCCAAAGTCTGTGAGTCATTGTCTGTTCTTCAAAGAAGTTCATTGTGTCTTTTTAGTTTCCACATGTAAGCGGTAGCATTAGGTGTTGCTGTCTAATTGTCTGACTGGTTTCATTTCGCACGATAATTTCTAAGTCCATCCATGTTGCTATAAATGTTGGTAATTCATTCCTTTTAATGGCTGAGTAACATTCCATTGTGTGTATGTACCATACCTTCCCTATCCACTCTTCTGTCGATGGGCATTTAGGTTGTTTCCATGACCTGGGTATTGCATAGAGTGCTGCAATGAACACTGGAGTACATGTGTCTTTTTGAGTCATGGTTGCCTCTGGATAGATGCCCAGGAGTGGGATTGCTGGATCAAATGGTAATTCTATTTTGAGTTGTCTGAGGAATCTCCATACTGTTTTCCACAGTGGCTGCATATATTTGCATTCCCACCAACAGTGTAATAGGGATCCTTTTTCTCTATACCCTCTCCAGCACTTATTGTTTGTAGACTTTTTGATGATGGCCATTCTGGCTGGTGTAAGGTGGTACCTCATAGTGGTTTTGATTTGCATTTCTCTAATGAGGTGTGATGTTGAACATCTTTTCATGTGTTTATTTGCCATCTGCATGTCTTCTTTGGAGAACTGTCTGCCTAGATGCTCTGCCCATTTTTGGGTGGGGTTGTTTGTTTCTTTGGTGTTGAGCTGTAGGAGGTGTTTGTAAAATTTGGAGATTAATCCCTTGTCAGTTGAATCATTTGCAAATATTTTCTCCCATTCTGTGGGTTGTCTTTTCATTTTGTTTAGGGTTTCCTTTGCTGTGCAAAAATTTTGAAGTTTAATTAAGTCCCATTTACTTCTCTTTTTATTGTCCTTACTCTGACACATGGATCTGGGAAGATGTTGCTATCATTTATGTCAGAGAGTGTTTGGCCTATGTTTTCCTCTGAGAGTTTTATAGTATCTAGTCTTATATCTAGATCTTTAATCCATTTCGAGTTTATTTTGTGCATGGTGTTAGGAAGTGTTCTAGTTTCATTTTTTTACATGTAGCTGTCCAGTTTTCCCAGCACCACTTATTGAACAGGCTGTTTTTGTCCAATGTATATTCTTGCCTCCTTTGCCATTGATTAGTTGACTATAGATGCGTGGATTTAATTCTGGGCTTTTTACCTGTTCCACTGATCTATACTTCTGTCTTTGTGCCAGTAGCATAGAGTTTTGATGACTGTAGCTTTGTAGTAGAGTCTGAAGTCAGGGAGCCTGATTCCTCCAGCTCCATTTTTCTTTTTCAGGATGTCTTTGGTTATTCTGGCTTTTTTGTGTTTCCAGACAAACTTTAAACTATTTTGTTCTAGTTCTTTGAAAAAGGTCATTGGTAATTTGATAGGGATTGCATTGAATGTGTAGATTTCCTTGGGTAGTATAGTCATTTTGATAATATTGACCCTTCCAATCCAAGAGCATGGTATATCTTTCCACCTGTTTAAGTCATCCTTGATTTCTTTCATCAGCTCCTTATAATTTTCAGAGTATAGGTCTTTTGTGTCTTTGGGCAGGTTTATTCCTAAGTATTTGATTCTTTTTGATGCGATGGTAAACGAGATTGCTTTCCTAATTTCTCTTTTGGATCTTTCATTGTTAGTATATAGAAATGCAGTCAATATCTGTGTATTAATTTTATATGCTGCAATTTGCCAAATTCATTGATGAGCTCTAACAGTTTTCTGGTAGAGTCTTTAGGATAGTCTAGGTATAGTATCATGTCATCTGCAAAAATGATAGTTTTAGTTCTTCCTTCCCAATTTAGATCCATTTTATTTCTTTTTCTTCTCTGATTGCTGTAGCTAGGACTTCCAGAACTATGTTGAATAGTAGTGGCGAGAGTGGGCATCCCTGTCTTGTTCCTGATCTCAGTGGGAATTCTTTCAGCTTTTCACCTTTGAGAATGATGTGAGCTCTGGGTTTGTCATAGATGGCCTTGATTATGTTAAGGTAGGTTCCCCTATGCCCACATTCTGAAGGGTTTTTAGCAGAAATGGGTGTTGGATTTTGTCAAAGGCTTTTTCTGCATCTATGGAGAGGATCATATGGTTTTTATTCTTCAGTTTGTTAACGTGGTGAATCACAATGATTGTTTTGCGGATATTGAAGAATCCTTGCATCCCTGTGATAAATCCCACTTGATCATGGTGTACAATCCTTTTAATGTATTGTTGGATTCGGTTGGCTAGTATTTTGTTGAGAATTTTTGCATCTATGTTCATCAGTGAGATTGGCCTGTAATTTTCTTTTTTTGTGGTATCTTTGTCTGGTTTTGGTACCAGGGTGATGGTTGCCTCATAGAATGAGTTTGGGAGTGTCCC
>PVHT021183607.1:1465461-1516592 GCA_004024745.2 Catagonus wagneri
CTGTGATAAATCCCACTTGATCATGGTGTACAATCCTTTTAATGTATTGTTGGATTCGGTTGGCTAGTATTTTGTTGAGAATTTTTGCATCTATGTTCATCAGTGAGATTGGCCTGTAATTTTCTTTTTTTGTGGTATCTTTGTCTGGTTTTGGTACCAGGGTGATGGTTGCCTCATAGAATGAGTTTGGGAGTGTCCCTTCCTCTGCAATTTTTTGGAAGAGTTTCAGAAGGATAGGCATTAGCTCTTCTCTAAATGTTTGATAGAATTCACCTGTGAAACCATCTGGTCCTGGACTTTTGTTTGTTGGAAGTTTTTTAATCACAGTTTCAATTTCAGAACTTGTGATTGGTTTATTCATATTTTCTATTTCATCTCGGTTTAGTCTTGGGAGATTGTACTTTTCTAATTATTTGTCCATTTCTTCTAAGTTTTCCATTTTATTGCCATACAGTTGCATATAGTAGTCTCTTGTGATCCTTTGTATTTCTGTGATATCTGATGTTACTTCTCCTTTTTCATTTCTAATTTTATTGATTTGTGTCCTCTCTCTTTTTTTCTTGATAAGTCTGGCTAAGGGTTTATCAATTTTGTTGATCTTTTCAAAGAACCAGCTTTTAGTTTCATTGATCTTTTCTTTGGTTTTCTTTGTTTCTATTTCATTGATTTCTGCTCTGATCTTTATGATTTCTTTTCTTCTACTAACTTTAGGTTTTGTCAGTTCTTCTCTGTCTAGCTGCTTTAGATGTAAAATTAGGTTGTTTATTTGGGCTTTTTCTTGTTTCCTGAGTAAGGCTTTTATTGCTATAAACTTTCCTCTTAGAACTGCTTTTGCTGCATGCCAGAGGTTTTGGGGTATCATGTCTTTGTTGTCATTTGCTTCTAGGTATTTTTAAATTTTTCTTTGATTTCTTCTGTGATCCATTGGTTTTTAGTAGCATGTTGTTTAGTTTTCACGTATTTGTATTTTTGGCCATTTTTTTTCTTGTTGATTTCCAGTCGTATAGAATTGTGGTCAGAGAAGATGCTTGAAATCATTTCAATTTTCTTAAAGTTACTGAGGCTTGATTTGTAACCCAGGATGTGATCAATCTTAGAGAATGTTCCATGCGCACTTGAAAAGAATGTGTATTCTGTTGCTTTTGGATGGAATGTCCTATAAATATCTATGAAGTCCATCTGATCTAATGCTTCATTCAGGGCCTGTGTTTCCTTATTGATTTTCTGTCTGGATGACCTGTCCATTGCTGTAAGTGGGGTGTTAAAGTCCCCCACTATGATGGTGTTATTGTTGATTTCTCCTTTTAAGGTTGTTAGCAGTTGCCTTATACATTGTGGTGATCCTATGTTGGGTGCATAGATATTTAAAATTGTTATATCTTCTTCTTGGATTGATCCTTTGATCTTTATGTAGTGCCCTTCGTTGTCTCTTAAAATGTTCTTCATCTTAAAGTCTGTTTTCTCTGATAGGAATATTGCTACTCCAGCTTTCTTTTGATGCCCATTTGCATGGAATATTTTCTTCCATCCTCTCACTTTCAATTTGTATGTGTCTCTAGAAGTGAAGTGGGTCTCTTGAAGACAGCATATATATGGGTCTTGTTTTTGTATCCATTTGGCTAGTCTATGTCTTTTGGTTGAGGCATTCAGTCCATTAACATTTAAGGTAATTATTGATATATATGTTCTTATAGCCATTGTATTAACTGTTTGGGGTTCTTGTTGGTCTTTTATTCTTCCCTTATTCTGTTGTCTCCTCTCACAAGATGGCTATCTTTAATGTTGTATTTGAGTTGATTTTTCTGATTTATTTGTGTATCAACTGTAGATTTTTGGTTTGCGGTTACCGTGACGTTTTGATATAGAAGTCTATATGTAACTGAGATTGTATTAAGTTGTTGGTTTCTTAATTGCATGTGCTTCTCCAGTGACCTGCATTTGTGCTCTCTTCTCATGATTTCTGATTTTAGTAGCATAATTGTGCATGGTTGATTTAGTATCTTTACTGTGTATATGCCTTTATTGGTGGGCCTTGTCATTTGTGGTGTTTTTGTTTCTGGTTGTGGCCTTTTCTTTTCTGCCTAGAGAAGTTCCTTTAGGATTTGTGGTAAAGCTGGTTTAGTGTTGCCAAACTCTTTTAGCTTTTGCTTATCTGTAAAGGCTTTGATCTCTCCTTCAAATCTGAATGAGAGCCTTGCTGGATAAAATAATCTTGGTTGGAGTTTTTCCCTTTCATCACATTAAATATATCATGCCACTCCCTTTTGGCCTGCAGGGGTTTCAGCTGAAAAATCTGCTAATAACCTTACAGGGGTTCCCTTGTGTGTCATTTGTTTCTTTTCCCTAGCTGCTTTCAATATTTTCTCTTTGTCTTTAATTTTGGTCATTTTGATTAATATGTGTCTCAGAGTGTTCCTCCTTGAGTTTATTTTATATGGTACTCATTGCGCTTCCTGGGTTTGAGTGAGTGGTTCCTTTCCCATATTAGGAAAGTTTTCGGCTATAGTCTCCTGGAATATTTTTTCTGTCCCCTTCTCTCTCTCTCTTCTCCATCTGGCACCCCTTTAATATGAATGTTGGTGCGTTTAACATTATCCCAGAGTTCTCTGAGACTCTGCTCATTTCCTTTCAATCTTTTATCTCTTTTCTCTTCTGCATTAGTGATTTCACTAATCTGTCCTCCACATCACTGATTCGTTCTTCTGCCTCCTCTATTCTACTTTTGGCTGCTTCTAATGAATTTTTTATTTCAGTTATTGTATTTTGCATCTCTACTTGTTTAATTTTTACATCTTGTATTTCTTTGCTCACTGTTTCCTATACATGATAAAACTTTGCCTCCTATTTCCAATGCCTTGCATCATCTTCAGCATCAACAGTCTAAAGTGTCTTTCTGGGAGGCTGATAGTCTCCTCATCACTGAGCTGTTTTTCTGGGCTTTTCTCTTTCTCCCTTATCTGAGTTAGAGTTTTCTGTCTTTTCATTTTTGTAGGTTTTTTGTGTGGTGACTTTTTTGCCGACAATAGATTTGTAGACTCTCTTAGTTCGGGTGTTTGCCTCCCGTGTGGATAAAGTTGGTATGGAGGGTGCTTGCTGTAGGCTTCCTGATGGAAGAGAGTGATGCCTGCTCACTGGTAGGTGTGGTTGATTCCTCTCCCTATGATGGATGGGGCTTTGTCTCTGGATGAGATTAGAGGCTGGCTGTGTGCCTGAGGGGTCTTTAGGCAGCCTGTTTACTGATAGGTGGGGCTGTGATCCCACCTGAATTGTTGTTTGGCCTGGGCCTTCTCAGTGCTGATGGGAGAGACCAGATTTTCCCTGAAATGGCCACCTCCAGAGAAATGCAGGCTACTGATTGTCCCTGAGACCTTCTCCTCCAATGCCCTTCCCCCACAGCAAGACACAGTCACCCCTGTTTTCCCAGGAGATCCTCCAGGAATTGCAGTCAGGTTCCACCTGGATTCCTCTGGAGACTGCTTTGCCCTGGAACCCAGTGCACGTGAAAGTCTGTGTGTGCCTTTCAAGGATGGGGTCTCTGTTTCCCCCAGTCCTGTGGAGCTCCTGCACACAAGCCCCGCTGGCCTTCAATGCCAGATGCTCCAGGGGCTCTTTCTCCCTGTGCCCAATCCCCAGGCGTGGAGATTTGACGTGGGGCTCAGAACTCTCAGTCCTGTAGCTGAGTCTCTGTGATACAGTTACTTTCCAGTCTGTGGGGCTTCGCACCTGGGAAGTATGGGGTTGCTTCTATTACATAGTCGCCCCTCCTCCCTCTTGATGTGGTCTCCGCTGTGTCTTCTGGAGCAGAGTATCTTTTTTGGAAGTTTACAGTCCATTTGGTTGAAGGTTGCTTGGTATGTGGTTGTAGTTTTGCTGTTTATTTGGGAGAGAAGTTGAGCTCCAGTCCTTCTATTCCACCATCTTAATCCAATCTCTAGCTCTTGTAGTTTTGATTTGCAATTACCTAATAATCAATGATGAACATTTTTTATGTTCCTGCTAGTTACCCACGTATTTTTTTAGGATAAATGTCTTTTTAGATCTTGTGTCCATGTTTTGATTTAGTTGCTTTTTTGAGTTGGATAAATTTTATGTGCATTTTTGGAGATAAAGCTCTTGTCAATTGCATGATTTTCAATTTTCTCCTATCTCATAGCTTGTCTTCTTTTAACAGTTTCCATTCCTGTGCAAAAGCTTGTAAGTTTGATCAAGTCCCGTTGACTTATTTTTATTTAATCTTTATTTCCTTGGGAGACTGACCTAAGAAAATATGTGAACAGTTTCTGTTATAGAATATTTTGCTTATGTTCTCTACTAGCAGTTTTATAGTGTCATGTCTTACATTTAAGTCTTTAAGCGATTTTAAGTTTATTTTTGTGCATGGTATGAGGCTGTGTTCTAGTTTCATTGATTTACATGCAGTTGTCCACTTTTTCTAGCAGCAGTTGCTGAAGAGACTTTTTCCCATTTTATATTATTGCCTCCTGTGTCAAAGATTAATTGACTATAGGTGTCTGGGTTTATTTCTGAGCTCTGTATTCTGTTAAATTTGTCTGTACCTCTGGTTTTGAACTGGTACCACATTGTCTTGATTACTGTAACTTTGTAAAACTGTCTTAAGTCTGGGAGAGTTATGCCTCCTGTTTGTTTTTTGTTCCTTAAGATTTCTTTGGCAATTCTGGGTAATTTATGAATCCACATAAATTTTGGATTGTTCTAATCTCTGAAAAATGTCATGGGTAATATGACAGGGATTGCACTGAATCTGTAGATTGCTTTGGGCACTGTGAACTATGGATATTTTAACAATATAATTTTTTCTAACCCAGAAGCATGGAATATCTTTCCATTTCTTTGAAACCTCTTTAATTTCCTTGATTAATTTTCCATAGGTCTCAGCATATAAGTCTTATCTCCTTGGTCAGGCTTATTCTGATGTATTTAATATTTTGTTGTGCTGTTTTAAAAGGTATTGTATTTTTATATTCCTTTTCTAATATTTCATTGTCAATATACAGAAATGCAACTGAATTCTGAATGTTAATCTTGTATTATTCTACATTGCTGAGTTCATTGATCAGTTCAAATAGTTTCTGTGTGGAGTCCTTAGGATTTTCTATATACAGGGTCATGTCATCTACGTAGAGTGACAATTATAACTACCCTCACCCAATTTTGATACTTTTATTTATTTCTATTTTTGTCTGATGGCTCGGTAGAATTTCAGATATTATGTCGAGTAAAAATAGTGAGAGTGGGCATACTTGTCTTGTTACAGATTTTCCTCGGAAGGTTTCAGCTTTTCTCCTTTGAGTATTATATTAGCTGTTTGTTTCTCATAAATGGCTTTTATTATATTAAGATGTGTTCCCTTTATACAAACTTTTGTAAAAGTTTTTATAATGAATGTATGTTGCATATTGTCAAATGCTTTTTCTGACTCTGTTGAGAAGATCATGTGTTTTTTGGCCTTTCTTTTATTAATGTGGTGTGTGACTTTGGTTGATTTGCACATGTTGAACCATCCTTGTGAACCTGGGATGAATCCTACTAGATCATGGTGTATGATATTTTTATATGTTATTGGATTCACTAAGCTAAAATTTGTTGAGAAGTTTTGCGTCTATATTCATCAAAGATACTGGCCTATAATTTTCTTTTTTGGTGGTATCTTTGTCTTTTTTTTTATTAGGGTAATGGAAGCTTCACAGAATGTCTTTGGGAGGGTTCCTTCTTCTTCAGCCTTTTGGAAAATTTACAATGAAGGGGTATAAGTTCTTCTTGGTATGTTTGGTAGACTTCACCTGTGAAGCCATCTGGTCCTGGACTTTTGTTTCTAGGGTGTGTTTTTATTACATATTCAATTTCATTTTTAGTGGTCAGTCTGTTCAATTGATCTATTTCTTCTTGATTCAGTTTTGGTGGGCTGTAAATCTCTAGGTAGTTGTCAATTTCTTCCAGGTTGTCAGATTTGTTGGCATATAATGTTTATTGTATTCTCTTATTTTTTTGTTTGTTCCTGAAGTATCTATTGAGAGTTATCCTTTTTCATTTCTTATTTTATATATTTGTATTCTTACTCTCCTCTTACTGGTGAGGCTGGACAGATATTTATCAACTTTCTTTACCATTTCAAAGAACCAGTTCCTGGTTTTACTGACTGTTTTTCTGTTGTTTTTTGAATCTCTTATTTATTGATTTCCTCTCTGATCATTATCATTTCTTTCCTTCTGCTGATTTTAGTTTTTGTTTGTTTTTTTTCTTTTCTAGTTATTTCAGGTGGTAGGTTAAGTTGCTGATTAGAGATTTTTCTTCTTTTTTGAAGAAGGCCTGTATCACTATGAACTTGCCTATAAGAAATGCTGTTACAGCATCCCATAGATTTTGAATGGTTTTGTTTTCCTTATCATTTGTCTCAAGGTACTTTTTAATTTCCCCTTTGAATTCCCCATTGACCCATTGGTATTTTATTTCTTTTCTTTATCTTTGTCTTTTTACCTTTATCTAGAGCCGCACCCACGGCATAGGGAGGTTCCCAGGCTAGGGGTCTAAAAGGAGGTGTAGCCGCCGGCCTTCGCCACAGCCACAGCAATGCAGGATCCAAGCCACGTCTGCAACCTACACCACAGCTCATGACAACGCCAGATCCTTAACCCACTGAGAAAAGCCAGGGATAGAACCCGCACACTCATGGTTCTTAGTCGGATTCATTAACCACTGAGCCACTAAGGGAACTCCAGACCCATTGGTATTTTAGAAGCATGTTTTTTAGTCTCCATATAGTTAGTTTTTCTCATTTCTTTTCCTGAGTTTGATTTCTAGTTTCATGTCACTGTGGTCAGAGAAGTTACTTGAAATAATATTTATACTTTTGAATTTGTTGAGGTTAATTTTGTGCCCCAGTATGTGGTCAGTCCTTGAGAATATTCCATGTGATCTTGGAAAAGAATGCACATTCTGACTTTTTTAATGTAATGTCCTGAAAATATCAAGTAGGTCTAACTTTTCTATTGTGTCATTTAGGATCTCTGTTGCCTTATTGATATTATGCTAGAGTATCTGTCCATTATTGTGAGTGGGGTGTTAAAGCTCTTACTATTATTGTAATCCCATCAACTTCTCCTTTTATTTCTGTTAGTATTTTTGGATATTTATGTGTTCTCCTATATTGGGAGGATATATATTAATAAATGAAATATCATCTTCTTGAATGACTCCTTTTATCATTAAATAGTGTCCTTCTTTGCCTTTTTTATGGTCTTCATTTCAGAGTGTTTTATCTGATCTAAGTATTGCAATTCCTGCTTTCCTGTCTTTTCCATTGAAATGAAATATCTTTTTCCATCCCCTCACTTTCAATTTATATGTGTCCTTTGCCCTACGCTGAGTCTCTTGTTCAGAGCATATTGTAGGCTCTTGATTTTAAACCAGTCTGCCACTCTGTGTGTTTTGACTGGAGCATTTATCCATTGACATTTAAAGTAATTATTGATAAATATGTGTTTACTGATATTTTAAACCTTGTTTTCTAGCTGATTCTGTTTCTCTTTTGTTCCTTGCTTTGCTTTGGTTGGATGATTCCCTTTTGTTTTATTCTTGTATCCTCTTCTTTTTAGTTTTTTATTTTTTGATTTAATGTTTGGTTTTGATTTGTGGCTGTCCTGTTTTTCAAATATGTTGACCTCTTCCTATATGTGTTTGCTTTAACCTGATAGTCACGTAAGCTTAACCACATTATAAAAGAAAAACACTCTAGATTTTTTTACTTTCCTTCCGCAAAATTTTGATTTTAAAGTCCTTTTAAACATCTTCTTGTTTGTCCTTCTTCTGTTCCTTCTGTTTATCATCATTTTTACATTTTTTTCTTATAGATCTGTATAACTTAATAACTTAAGCTATTGCTTTCAAGTTGTGATTTCCTCCATCCTATTTATTCTTACACATTTTTTTTTAATTTAGAGGCACCCTTTCAGTATTTCTTTTAGAATGGATTTATCATTGCTATAATCTTAGTTTTCGTTTGTTGGATAATTGTTTTATTTCTCTTTCTATTTTAAATTATATTATTGCTGGGTATAATATTCCAGGCTGCAAAATTTTCCCTGTCAGAACTTTGCATATCTCTTGACTCTCTTCTGGCTCATATTGTTTCTGTAGAGAAATCAGTTTATGAGAGGTTCTTCTATAATCCTTATAATCCCTTATAAACCTTATGGAGTTTCTCTTATAATCAACTTTTTGTTTTCTTCTTGCTGCCTTTAGAATGCTCTCTTTATCTTTAACTTTTGCCATTTTTATTATAATACATCTTGGTGTGAGCCTGTTTGCTTTCAAATTGTTTGGAGATTTCTGTGCTTCCTGTAATCTTAATATCTGTTTCCTTTAGATTTGGAGTGTTTTCAGCTGTAAATTCTTCATATATTTTTAGTCCCCTTTGCATTTTCTTCTCCTTCTGAAAACCCTATTATGAATAGATTGGCTGACATTATATTATCCCATAGTTCTCTTACAATGTTTTCATGTATTTTTTTCCCCCTTTGGCTTTCTGTCTGCTATCCTCATCTGGGTGTTTTCCATTATTCTATTTTTTTTGTCACCAATCCATTCTTCTGCATTAGTCATTCTGTTCTTCAGTGTCTTTAACACAGCTTCCATCTCTGCAAATGAATTTTCTAATTTTCTTGGCTCCTCCTTATATTTCCTAGTTCCTTTCTAAAGTAATCTACATTACTGTTCATATCTGCTCTTAATTGCTGCATATTTTCTCTCAATTCCTTCAGTATTTTCACTATCTCCTTTAGTGTCTGTTAGACTGCAGAGGTCTGATTCATTGTTTTATCTTTCAGGTGAATTCTGCTTTTCTTTTTACTGGGAATGGCTCCTGAGCTTCTTCATTTTGCTTATATATTTTTCTTCTTCTGCGAGTTTAGAGCAAGAAACTATGGTAGTTTTGGAGGGCCATTTACATTTGTGAGCACCCCTAGACATTTTGTTGGGGTTTCTATTTATTTTTAGGCTTCTATGTGTCCTTCCCAGTAGATAGAGACAATGGTCAGGGCTAGTAGTAAGTGCCTGGTTTCTGCACCACTAACAATGCCAAACACCCATGGGAAGCTGGTGTAGGCTGCTTCTGGTTGTAGGGCCTTGTGAAGTGACAGTAATCAGTCAGGTATAGGCCCAGCCCAGAGCATTTGGCAGGGGCAGCAACAGGATAAGTGTATTCCCAGGGTAATGAGAGCAACAACAGACCCTCCTCTTTGCCAAACTCTGAGGTGACCGGGGCCTCATGTGGTGCCTGTTCATGGACCTCTAGTGGTGGCAGGCCACACCCATCTCTGGTGTCTAAAATGACTGTTGTGGTTTGCCCCCACCACCTCTAGATCATACAAGGGGCTCCGCATTTTGCTTGGCCCTGCCAGTTCCCTTAGCCCACACAAGAGGTGCTTGGCCACCCATAGCCTGTGCCAGAGGTACCCTGCCCACTAAGAACCCATGTGTGCACAGGGAAAAATTTTCCTATGGTAGTCATCCCCTCCTCTTTCCATCCCCAAAAATGGAGCTTTGCTCCTCCTGCAGTCCCAGGGCTCCTACTGGGTTCCCTTGGCTCTGGCGCTCTGCTCCCCAACCCATGGCACAACACTCACTAGCCCCGCATACAGCCAACTCTAATCCTCTTCCTGGAACTGACCTCCAGAGCCTAAGTCTTAGCATTCAGATCCCTGCCCATGCAACTCAGGCTTTGTGTCTGGGGGCAGTGTTACAGATGGTCTTTTTGGCTCTCACTGTGTTTTGCCTTCTTCAGTGCACTGCTGCACTTTTCTCCATGACTTTGAGGTCCCTCTATCTTGGCTGATCTCCCTGTCAGTTAGTTGACTTCCCAAAGTGCAGGCTCCTTTCCTCTTTAACAGCTCCCTTTCTGGAATACTGATTTCTTCTCTCTTTTCCTTTTGTTCTACTTAGTTATGTGGATGGTTTCTTGCCCTTTTTGGAGGAATAAGTTCTTCTGCCAGCATTCAGTAAATTTTCTGTGTAAATCATTCTACATGAAGTGTTTTTTTATTCGATGTGTTTGTGGGAGAAGGTGAGTACCATGTCTCACTCCTCTGCCTGTACTTTCTCCTCACAATAGAGATGATTTTAGAAAATGATGGCTTCAATTTTTAAAATATGCTGGACACCAAAGTACATTTTGAAAATAACAAAGCCTATATGTTGGATGAGAAATATATAAATATCTATGCTTTTTGATTAAGCACTGAAATTTATGAATCACATGAACTATTATCATGAATCCATTTTGAGATAGCCAATTTTGATATTTTTAAAACTTAGCTTTCTTTATCTTAACTTTTCTCATTATATTCATATTTTTCTTGGCTTTAAATTCATGGCATAAACCTGGCTTTTTTTTTTGAATATCTGTAGTTGAATATATGATTTTTAAAGGATTATATTTTAAGTACCTATACAAATGATTCTAAAATTTCCAAATTAGTATTAAAACATTTTTATGTTACTGAAAAACTCACTCTGTGTAAAAGCAGAATAAAACACAACTACATTTGTAAAACCAAGTTATTTAGTAAAACAGTTACTGCATGAACGTTGAACTATGGGAGAAACTACTTTTATGCATTCAAATGTTTAGTATATTGCTATAGAAGGTTGAAAACTTATTTTAAAAAGAGAGAGATTGAATGAATTTAGAAGCAAATTTTACTAATTTTATTTTGCAGACATGTTCTTTTAAGGTATACATTTTCAAATACTTTTTCTCCAAATTTTACTTTTAAAATGATCAAGTAAAAAGTATCTTATATAGTTTCAAAAAATCTATACTGTTAGAAACTGATTATGTCTGATTGAGAACATGCACATTTTTCACAGAGCAAGTGTAAAAATTTATTTATCTGAAATTGCATTTATCCACTCAAACAGCATCAATTTAATGAAGTTTCCATATATCTGAAATCTGCACAGTATAAACTTTAAGCACAGTTTAAGTCTTGGTGTTGTCTCTCATAAATGTTTAAAATATACTTGATTACACCTATCTAACTAGATTAACTAATAACATATGATAAAGATATAAATATGAATTTTTGAGATTCATAATACATATACACAAAACATAATAACTGCCAATAGTAGTTGGTTCTGTTAGGCATAGACTTATAAATAAAAAATGGAACATGGCCAAGTTTTGAAGGAGATTAGAAAGTACATATTTCCAGTTACAAAATAAAGGAGTCACAGTATGAAATGTAGAATGTGGGGAATTTTGTCAATAACCATGTAATCTGTGACATATCTTAACTAGTTATTATGGTGATAATTTAAAAATGTAAGGTAACCATTGACTGTCACCTGGTCAGGCCAGTCTGGCTCTCACTGGTTCTATGGTTTTGTTTGTATGGCATCTGCCTTAGTTTCTGTTAAGCCAGCATGCCATAGGTACAGACTAATGGACTGTGGTGTGGAAAAAATCTTACCTCTGGTGTATTGAGTGTTAATTCCATACCTAACAGCATCTTCTAGGTGTGAGCCTTGAGAGCCCCTCCAAGGTTTGAACTTATTGAAGCAAATCCTGGGGACTAATTGGATACAGAATTGTTGAGCCTTTCCTATCTCCTCTCTAGTTTTTCTCAGTCTAGATTTGAAGGAATGGTTTCACCTCTCAAGGTTCAAATGATTTTCTCCAATTGATCAGCTATGTGATCTGATTCCAAATGTACATGTTAAAATATGGTATTTGTCTTTCTGTCTGGCTTCCTTTGCCTAGTAATCTGCCTTAAAATTAAGAAAAAAATAGAAAAAACCTTCTTGGAGGAGACACAATTGAGATGACAGAATAGAAGGACTTAAGTTCACCTTCTCTCACAAAAGCACCAAAATCACAACTGCTGAACAACCATCAGCAAACTAGGCATGAAATGACAACAAAAGATAGGCTACACCAAAGACAAAGAAGCAGCCATATAGAGATTACAGGATGGAAGATTTCTTGGTATAAGCAATCTTATAAACACAGAATTGGCAACCTACAGACTAGAAAATAACTGTCACAGAGTCTCTCCAATAGGAGTCAAAGATCTGAGCCCAACAGCAGATTCACATGCCTGAGGTTCTAACATTGGGAGAAGGATTCCCTGAAGCATTTGACATCAAAGGCCATCAGGGCTTGGGGAAACAGACACACCACTTTTGGAGGGTGCACATAGGCTTTCATGTGTGCTGGGTCCCATGGCAAAGCAGAGACTTCATAAGAATCTGGGTCACACCTACCAACAAGTCTTGGAGAATGTCCTGGGAAAATAGGGTGTGGCTGTGGCTCGTTGTCGGGGAAAGACATTACAGTCAGCAATACCAGGAATAATCATCTGGGTGAACTCCTCTGGAAGTGGCCATTTTGGAAAAATATAGTCCCACACTTTAGGACTGAGAATACCCAGGCTAAACCACAAAGAGGATGGGAACACAGCCCCACACACAAGAAAAGAGTCTGATTAAAGTTCTCCTAGGCAGACAGCCACTTCTAATCACACCAAGAGACCAAGCCCCACTCACCAGAGGGACAAGAATCAAATCCATCTACCAGTGGACAGGGACCAGTTCCTCCCATCAGGAAGCCTGCCATGAGCCCAGTAAATCTTTACCTACAGGGAACCTGCAGAAAGGAGACTACACAAGAAAGCTATACAGAATGAAAAGGCAGAGAAATATGATCCAGATGAAGGAACAAGGAAAATATCTAGAAAAACTGCTAAGTGATCTGGAGATTATCAACCTCCATGAAAAACACTTTAGAATAATGATAATAAAGATGATTCAGATCTTGGGGGGGGAAACTAGGGACAAATATTAATACATTACAAGAAACACTAAACAAAGGAATAGAAGATTTAAAGATTAAGTAAGTAGATATGTAACAGACTACAACTGAAATTAAAACTTCACTAGCAGGAATCAATAGCAGAATACAGGAGACAGAAAATGGATAATTGAGTTGGAAGATTGACTGGTATAAATCCTAGAGGTGTATTCGAATAAAGACAAAAGAGTGAAAAGAAATGATGGTTGTCTGCAAGAACACTGGGGAAACTTTAAATGTACCAGCATCCATATTGTGAGGTATCAGAAGGAGATGAGTGAGAGAATGGGCTAGAGAAAATATTAGAATAGCTAATGGCTCGAAACTTCCCTAACATGAGAAAAGAATCACTCACTCCAATCCAGGAAGCACAATGCATACCAGATAAAATAAATCCAAGGGTAAAGACCCTGAAAACATATAATCAAATTGACCAAAATTAAAGACAAAGAAAATATCAAAAGCAGCTAGGTAAAAGAAACAAATTACATATAATGGAACCTGGATAAGGTTATTGGCTGATCTTGCAGTAGAAACTCTGCAGGTCAGGCCAGAAGGGAGTGGCACAGAATTGAAGAAAGGGAAAACCTCCAAACAATTCATTCTACCCAGGAAGACTTATTCAGATTTGAAGGAGAAATCAAAAGTTTTAGAGACAAGCAAAATCTAAGAGAACTCAGCACTGATAAACCAGTTTACCGCAAATACTAAAGAACTTCTCTAGGTGGAAAAGAATAGGGCACAACTAGAAACAAGAAAATTACAAATGAGAAGGCTCACTGGTAAAGGCAAATGTATAGTAAATGTAGGAAATAACCCACACACAAATATGCTACCAAAACCAGAAATCATGAGAGGAAGATACAAATGTAGGATACTGGAGTTGCATTTGTAATTTTAAAAAATATTGAATATTTTATATATATATATATATATGTAAACATAACAAATAATCTTGTATATATATATATATAAATTTATATATACATACATATAAACTCATATCAAAACCTCATGGTAACTACAAACCAAAAAGCTACACTATATAACAAATAAGAAAAAAAAGCAATCCAAACACAACACAAAATATAGTCATCAAACTCCAAGAGAAGAAAACAAGGAAAGAAAAAAATCCAAGAATAACAAATCCAAAACAAAAACAAAGTGGCAATAAAAATGCACAAATAAATAATTACCCTAAATATAAATGTAGTCAATCATGCAACCAAAGACATAGGCTGGCTGAATGGATACACATGCTGTTTTCAAGAGACCCACATCAGTACTAGGGACACAGAAACTGAAAGTGAAAGTATGAAGAAGATATTCCATGTAAACAGAAATCAAAAGAAAGCTGGAGTAGAAATACCCATATCAGACAACATAGACCTTAAAATAAAGAATGTCATGAGATAAAGTGTGATTACATAATGATAAATCCAAGAAGAAGATATAGCAATTATAAATACGCATGAATTCAACATAGGAGCACTTCAATATATAAGGCAACTGCTAATAGACTTAAAAGGAGAAGTCAACAATAACACAATAATGATGGGTGGACTTTAACTCTCCATCTACAGCAATGAACAGATCATCCAGACAAAAAATAAACAAGGAAATACAGGTCTTAAATGATACATTAGACCAAATGGACTTAATGGATATTTATAGAATAGTCCATCCAAAAGCATCAGAATACACACTCTTTTCAAGTACATTTGGAACATTCCAGCATAGATCACACTTTAGGTAACAAATCAAGCCTTGATAAATAAAAGACAATTGAAATAATATTAAGCATTTTTTCTGAACGCAATGTTGTTAGACTAGACATCAACAACAAACAAAAACTAAAAAAAAAAACACAAACATGTGGATACTGAACAACATACTACTAAACAACCAGTGGATCAATGAAGAAATAAAATGGGAAATAAGAAAATATCTAGAAGCAAATGACAACAAAGATGCAATTCCAGAATCTATGGGATGCCATAAAAGTAGTTCTAAGAGGAAGGTTTATAGAAATACAGGGCAACCTGAGGAAACAAACAAACAAACAAATCTTTAATACCCTAGCTTTACACCTAAAGCAAGCAGAGAAAGAAG
Source organism: Catagonus wagneri (assembly GCA_004024745.2). Classification (NCBI taxonomy): domain Eukaryota; kingdom Metazoa; phylum Chordata; class Mammalia; order Artiodactyla; family Tayassuidae; genus Catagonus; species Catagonus wagneri. The sequence goes on from PVHT021183607.1 coordinate 1,480,442, forward strand.
AACAAAAAATCCAAATGTTAGCAGAATGTTATTCATTTCTGTTCATAAAGGTCAGAGCAGAAATAAGTGGAATAGGAATGAAGAAAGCAATAGAAAAGATCAAGCAAACTAAAAGCTGATTCTTTGAAAATATCAACAAAATTAATAAATCCTTATCTAGACACATCAAGAACAAAAGAGAGGACTCAAGTCAATAAAATTAGAAATGAAAAAAATAAGTTACTGCACACATCACACAAATACAAAGGATCATAAGACACTAGTACAAGCACCTATATGCCAACAAAACAGATAACCTAAAACATACGGGCAAATTTTTAGAAAGGTAAAATCTTCCAGGGCTAAACCAGGAAGAAACAGAAAAGATGAACAGACCAATCATAAGTACTGAAATTGAAACTGTGATTTAAAAACTTCCAACAAACAAAAGTCCAGGACCAAATGGCTTCACAGGGAAATTCTACCAACACCTATGCCTCTGAAATTATTCCAAAAAAATTGCAGAGGAAACATTACTTACAAACTTTCTATAAGGCCACAATCACCCAATACCAAAACCAGAAAAATACCACAAAGAAAGAGAAAGTTACAGGCCTATAACACTGAAAGAACATAGATGCACAAATCCTCTACAAAACACTAACAAACCAAATCCAACAATACATTAAAAGGATCATACATCATGATCAAGTGCAATTTATAGCAGGGATGCAAGGGATTTTAAATATCCACAAATCAATTATTATGATAGGCCACATTAACAATCTGAAGACTAAAAATCATTTGATCCTCCCAACAGTTGCAGAAAAAGGTTTTGACAAAACCCAACTTGCATTTCTGATGAAAAACTGGTCAGAAGGTGGTCATAGAGGGAACCTACCTCAGCATAATAAAGTGCATATATGAAAAACCCATGGCTAACCACATTCTCAATGAAATCTGAAAGAATTCCTGCTAAGATTAGGAACAAGACAAGGATGACTGCTCTGAACAATTCTATTCAAAATAGTTTTGCAAGTCCTAGACATAGAAATTAGAGAAGAAAATAACAACAACAACAACATCAACAACAACAACAACAACAACAATAAAAGGAATCCAAATTGGAAAAGAAGAAGTAAAACTATCACTGTTTGTAGATGATATGATACTACACATAGAGAATCCTAAAGACACTACCAGAAAATTGTTAAAGCATATCAATAAATTTGGTAAAATTGCAGGATACAAAGTTTTTACACAGAAATTGAATTTCTATATACTAACACTGAAAGATCAGAAAGAGAATTTGGAAAGAGTCCCATTGCATTAAAGAGAATAAAATACCTAGGAATAAACCTGCCTAATGTGACAAAAGACTTGTACCCTGAAAACTATAAGATACTGATAAAAGAAATCAAAGTAAATACAAACAGATGGAAATATATACCATGCTCTTTGATTGGAAGAATCTATACTGTCAAAATGAATCTACTACCTTAGATAATTTACAGGTTCAACACAATCCCTATCAAATTAACAAGGACATTTTCCCAGAACTAGGATAAAGTTTTAAAAATTATTATGGAAACAGAAAATACCCCAAATAGCTAAAACAATGCTGAGAAAGAAAAATGGAGTTGGAGTAATCAAACTATACTACAAAAGTACATTCACCAAAACAGTATGACCTGACCAAAAAAAAAAAAATTAAAACAAGGTAGGATGGAAAGCCCAGAAATAAACCCACACACCTACAGTCAACTGATCTGTTGACTGTAAGAATAGAAAGTGGAGAAAAGACCATCTCTTCAATAAGTGGTGTGGGGAAAACTAGACAGCTACATGTGAAAGAATGAAAATAAAACTCTATCTAACATGTTACACACACACACTCACACACACACACACACACACACTCACACACAATGTATTAAAATCCCAAATGTAAGACCAGATATTCTAAAACTCTTGGAAAAATAGCCTGAAAACCCTCTGACATATACCACAGCAATATTGTCCCAGGTCCACCTCCTAGAGTAATGAAAACAAAAATGAAAATTAAAAAAATTGCACTTAATTAAATTTAAAAGACAACTCAGAGAATGGGAGAAAACATTTTCAAATTGGAGAAGAGACTGATCTCTAAAATATATAAACACGTCATACATCTAAATTAAAAAAAAATAAACTACCATGTCAAAAAATAGGCATAGGATCTAAATAGACATTTCTCTTAAGAAGACTTTCAGATGGCCAAAAATACATGAAAAGATGCTCAGACATCACTAATTATTACAGAAATGTAAATCAAAACTACTATGATGTACTACCTTGCACCAGGCAGAATCAAAAAGTCTGCAAACAAATGCAGGAGAGGATGTGGAGAAAAGGAAACCCTCCTTCACTGTTGGTGGCAATGTAAATTGGTGCAATGCCTATGGAAAACAGTATGGGGTTTCTTCAAAAAACTAAAAATAGAATTACCATATGACCCATCAGTCCCATTCCTAGTCATTTAACTGGAGAAAACCATCACTAGAAAATATACATGTAGACCAATATTCCTTGCAAAACTATATACGATAGCCAATATATGGAATCAACCTAAAGGTCCATCAACAGAGAAATGGATAAAGATGTGTACATAGATACAATGAAGTATTACTCATCCATTAAAAAGAATGAAATAATGGCATTTCCAGCAACATGGATGGTACTAGAAATTATCATACCGAGTGAAGTTCATCAGGCAGAGAAAGACAAATATCATGTGATCTAACATAAGTGGAATCGTACAAAAAGGATAAAAATGAACTTATTTGCAGAATAGAAACAGACTCAGACTTTGAAAAATTTATGGTTACTAAAAGGTACAGGAAGGGGCAGGGAGGGGTGGGCTGGGGCCTTGAGATGGAAATGTTCTAAAATTAGGTTGTGATGATGGTTGTAAATAGAATAAAAATCACTGAATTTTTAAAAAAGAAAGAAGTGTGGAACTAAGAACTAACATGGTTTTGCAAGTCAATTATATTTTAAAATCAAACAATCTCATAGAAAAAGAGATCAAATTTGTAATTACCAGAAGTGAGTATTTCGAGAGAGGTCATTAAGTGAAGGCAGTCAAAAGGTTAAAATTTCCAGGAGTTCCCATTTTGGCTCAGCAGTAATGAACACAACTAGTACCCATGAGAATATAGGTTGGATCCCAGGCCTCACTCAGTGGGTTACAGATCTGGCATTGCCATGAGCTGTGGTGTAGGTCACAGACAGGCTCAGATCTGGTGTTACTGGCATAGTCCCGCAGCTACATCTCCAAATGACCCCCTAGCCTGGGAACTTCCATATAGCAGGTTCAGCCTTAAGAAAAAAAAAAAGGAACAAAAAGAGGTAAAATTTTCAAATTTTCCAGTTATTAACTTATTATTTATAAGATAAATAATTATTAGGTGTGTAATATACATGACAAATATAATTCACAAATGCTGAATATTGTATTTGAAAGTTGCTGAGAGCAAATCCTGAGTTCTCATCACATGAAAATTCTTTTCCTATTTCTTAATTTTATCTATATGAAATAGTGAATATTTATTAAACTTAATGTGATAATTATTTCATGATCTATGTATTTCAAATCATTATTCCGTACAACTTAAGTGTATGCTGTATGTTAATTTTATCAATAAATCTAGAAGAAAGACTTAAATGGAAAAAATGGAGTTGACTGTGGAGAGTGTTTATAATTCAGGTTACTAAAGGAGAAGGGAAGCATCTCATATGATGTAAAATAAATTGGAAGACTGAGTTTTCTGAACTGGTTCTATTTTAATTCCTGGGGTGCCATGGTAAGAGGAGACACTTCATACGGTAAAGCCATGAAAGATATGATCCCATTAGAATACAGAGAGTATAGTCAGGTTTAATTGGAGATAAATTTAAATATGCAGCATGGTATCAGTTTGAACAGGGTTTTAAAATCAGACAGTGTTTACAGATTTAATATGAAAGCAAATATGTAACCAGTGGACCTCAGAGGCAAAAGAGCAGCATAATAAATATTGCGCTTGAAGATAATTAATTAAACAGGAAAATAAATGATGGATATACTGGAAAGCAGAGAATGTGGGATTAGAGCAGCCACACAAGAAGCTATATCTAAACTGGAACATAAGGGATACCAATACTTTGCGAGTCAGGAATCCTCTATTCTCTATCTGGTTGTTGTTTAAAAAAAGAACTGGACAGTTGTCAAAGTGTAAAAATAGATTTTATTCAGGATTGTTGTAATAGGGGAAAAGAAATTTCAGTGTAGAACCAGGTTCAATTTCTTTTCTTTTTTTTTGTCATCTTGCCTTTTCTAGGGCCTCACTCTTGGCATATGGAGATTCTTGGCTAGGGCTCTAACAGGAGCTCTAGCTGCTGGCCTATGCCACAGCCACAGCAACGCAGGATCTGAGCCGCGTCTGCAACCTACACCACAGCTCATGGAAATGCTGGATCCTTAACCCACTTAGCAATGCCAGGGATCAAACCCGCAACCTCATGGTTCCTAGTTGGATTCGTTGACCACTGAGTCACAACCGGAACTCCTAACCAGGTTAGATTTCAAATGTAGCATGGGCATGTGGGAATGTATAGCCAAGGAGCAGGGAGAGAATTGGTAAATGAAAAATAACTGAGTTAATGTCAAGGATAAGGGGTAATTCTCAATAAACCTACACCATTCTCAGTGAAAGCAGGACAGAGACATCAGACATCATCTGGGGTGGTGGAAGCTGAGGAATCTGATCAGATACTGAGGATGATGAGGTAGGAGGATTCAAGTCCAACCAGTGTAGCAATATTATAGATAAAATTAAATAGTGAAGAGACAGACACAAAAGCCCAAAAGTTGAGACATTTGCAAAGTTCAGAGAGCCTGAGTAGAGTTTAGTAAAGGAAAGAGACTTTGTCACTATAATTCTAAAATTATGAAGAACAAACATTTATATTCTATGGGCATACCTTACTCATTTGTATAGTGAGGGTGCTGGTTTCTCAATAAAACTCTAAATTTATAGGATTTTCTGGAGACAAATTATTCCAAGTATTATAAATCATATGATTTGAGTTTTACTTAGAAAGGAACCAAATAGTGATTTATTTAATTTTTCCATCCAGCCAGTAGAAATATGAGTTACTTTGTGTGATAATGAAGCTTACAGGGTAGTTTAAATATATCATTTTTCCTCATTTGTAGTATTATCCTATCACTACTCTAAATCAATTAACAAATACAATTTTGGTAATGAGGATTTTCAAGTTCCCCTAATTTTTATTGGGATCATCCTTTCAGTATAGCATCAGGAGAAACTAAAATGCCATGAATGAAATTCTTTCATAACACCTTCTTCCAAGATTCATTCCTGCAGGTTTTATCAGCAGGAAAATAGCTCCCAATATGAGTGGCCACCAGGATAAACAGGATATTAGCTGTGGTATTAACATCTTTTAGTAGAGTTTTATTACCAGAGACAGTCATGATACCTTAAGTCTTTGAGGAAGTACAAGTCAAACAAGGGGGAACAAGGCAAAGAGACCTCTCTGGGAAAGAAATTTTATGCATACAAAGATAATTATTCATCTTTCATTTCTTCTTAGAGTAAGGCAAGTGGTTGCAGGTAGAGACCATTAGATGTTCAGTAATTGATGCAGATTTCATTGGGATATCTGTCTAAAGTTAAACTAGGTCTGGCTATATATGTATATCTATATCATCTATATCTATATCTATCTATATGTGAATACTATAGAAATTAAGCCCTTGTCAGTTGCATCATTTGAAACTGTTTTCTCCCATTCTGTAAGTTGTCTTTTTGTTTTCTTTTTGGTTTCCCTTTGCTGTGCAAAATCTTGTCAGTTTGATTAGTCCCCATTGATTTATTTTTGCTTTTATTTCTGTTGACTTGGGGGACTGACCTGGGAAACCATTTGTACAGCTGATGTCAGAAAATGTTTTACCAATGTGCTCTTCTATTGTTTTATGGTGTCTTGTCTCATGTTTAAGTCTTTAAGCCATTCTGAGTTTTTTTTTTTTTTTATACATGGTGTAAGAATGTGTTCCAGCTTCACTGATTTACATGGAGCTGTCCAGTTTTCACAGTACCATTTGCTGAAAAGACTGTTTTTTCCCATTCATATTCTTGCCTCCTTTGTCAAAGATTGATTGACCATAGGTGAGTGGGTTTATTTCTGAGTTCTTTATTCTGTTCCATTGGTCTGCATGTCTGTCTTGGTACCAGTACCACTTTGTTTTCATTACTGTGGCTCTGTAATATTGCCTGAAGTCTGGGAGGGTTATGCCTCCCACTTGGTTTTTGTTCCTCAGGATTGCTTTGGTAATTCTGGGTCTTCTATAATTCCATATAATTTTTTTGATCGTTTGTTCTAGTTTTGTGAAAAATGTCATGGGTAATTTGATAAGGATTGCATTGAATCTGTAGGTTGCTTTGGGTAGTATGGCCATTTTTACAATATTAATTTTTCCAACTCAGGAGCATGGACTATCTTTCCATTTCTTTGAAACCTCTTTATTTTCCTTGATTAATTTTCCATTTTTCTCAGCATATAATCTGATTTCCTTGGTCAAGTTTATTCTGATGTATTTACTATTTTTTGTGGTGCTGTTTTAAAAGGTATTGTATTTTTTTATTCCTTTTCAAATATTTCATTGTTAGTATAAAGAAATCAGATCAATTTCTCAATGAAACATACAAAGGCCTAAACTCTGAAATATACAAACAACTTATACAACTCAATAGAAAGAAAAAGGCAACAACCCAATTGAAAAGTGGGCGAAAGACCTGAATAGACATTTCTCTGAAGAAGATATACAGATATTTAACAAGCACATGAAAAAATGCTAAGCATCTCTTATTATTAGAGAAATGAAAATCAAAACTACTCTGAGGTACCATCTTACACCAGTCAGAATGGCCATCACTAATAAGTCCACAAATAACAAATGCTGGAGAGGGTTTGGAGAAAAAGGAACTCCCCTACATTGTTGGTGGGAATGTAAATTGGTACAACCACTGTGGAAACTAGTATGGAGGTAAATCAGAGAACTAAATATAGAACTACCACATGACCCAGCAATCCCACTCTTGGGCATATATCTGCACAAAACTTTCCTTGTAAAAGACACATGCACCTGTATGTTCATTGCAACACTATTCACAATAGCCAAGACATGGAAACAACCTAAATATCCATTGACAGGTGAATAGATTAAGATGTTGCATATATACACAATGGAAAATACTCAGCCATAAAAAGAATGTAAGAATGTCTTTTGCAGCAACATGGATGGAACTAGGAACTCTGATTCTAGGTGAAGTCAGAAAGAGAAAGACAAATACCATATGATATCACTTATATCTGGAATCTAATATACAGCACAAATGAATCTGTCCATAGAAAAGAAACTCATTGACCTGGAGAACAGAACTGTGGTTGCCAAGGGGGAGGGGGAGCAAGTGAGATGGACAGGGAATCTGGGGTTAATAGATGCAAATTATTGCCTTTGGAATGGACAAGCAATGAAATCCTGCTGTATAACACTGGGAACTATATCTAGTTACTTTGCATGGAACATGATGGAGGATAATGTGAGAAAAATAATTTATATATGCATGTGTGACTATGTTTCTTTTCTGTACTGTAGAAAATTGACAGAAAACTGTAAATCATCTATAATTGATAAAATAAGTCATTTAAAAGAGAAATGAATACATTATTAAAATCTTTATCCATTTAGTTTAGAGATTCAATTTACTTTTCTCTTCGTCTCCAACCTTCAAACTTCATGATCCTTAAAGTGTATATCATCCAGGAAATGGTAAGGTTATTTTAAAGAACCTAGATGAAAGTAAGTAACTAACCAAATTATAAAATAATTATATGTTGGGCTCTAATCCAGGCACTATGCCTAATGTTTTGGTGAATACAATACTGAAGAGTGCTTATCTCAGGTAATTTGAAGGCTAGTGAAGGGAATGAGAACAAAGAACTTGAATTATGATTGTAAAGTTATAATTGCCAAAATATGAAAATGTCAAGTACTGTAGCTCAATAAGCATTTCTTCCTGTTCCCCCCAGTGAAAAGTTCTACTCTGTAGGATTTGCATCAGAGATAATAATAGACTTAATATGTATTATATTTTTAAAAATTATCAAAGCATTTTAATTTCTGTTTACACATTGATACTTTCTACAACACTGTAGGACATATTAAATGTGTGTCCTAAACCCTCTTTGACAAAGAGGAAATTGAGGTGCTAAGGGGTTAGATGTTTTTTTTTAGGGCTGCACCTGTGATATATGAAATTTCTCAGGCTAGCAGTAGAATCAGAACTATAGCTCCCAACCGATGCCACAGCAACACCAGATCCAAGCTTCATCTGTGACCTATACCACAGCTCACAGCTATGCCAGATCCTTAACCCACTGAGCAAGGCCAGGGAGTGAACCCACATCCCCACGGATTGTAATTGGGTTTGGTAACTGGTGAGCCATGAAGGGAACTCCCAACATTTGCACTGCTTAAATATTTTGCAATGTGTATTTATTATTTTTCAATAAATGTTAGAAAATTAAAAATAATTTTATGGCTTAAAATAATAATTGGCAAGTAGAGTGAACTATAAGTTGTAAAATAGGTCTTATCCAGTTTAGTTTGTACTTTTATTATTTTTTAAATCATGTACAACTGATGTAATAAGTCAATTTATATTTTCTCAAAGAGTCCATATATTTATATGATTGTGCAATAATTTCTATACAAAAATGTAATTATTAGTTTGGGGAATATTAGTTAGATATTTCAGTCCATACATCTTTAGTCATATGCATATCAACTACAGGATTCTGACTGAGGAATAGGGTTTTCAAAATCAAAGGATGTCAGAAGTATGAGAAACCTAAGACATTTTATAAACTAACCTTTTTTGAAAAGAAAAATCTTGGTCCAGGATAAATTTTTCTCTCCTATAATTTGTTTCACTCATATGGTTAAGCTTATGATTGCATTAAAATATAGTTTAGTAGTTTTTAAATTGATACAATGAGAGCAAAACTGTATGAATTATTTCAATCAACTCCACCTTAGCTTGATATCTACCCTTGGATAAGTTTTCTCTCCGAGCTTATATTACAGCTTTAAAATTATTGGCTGACTTCAGTGATACTGTTTGCATTCATTCCATACTGACTGAAAATACTTTAAGATTCACTGATGGAGTGAAACAATGGAATTAGGGGTGCCTGTGGAGTGCTCGTATGTAGGTTTGATCCCCAGCTGAAAACAGGCGGTTAAGGATCTAGCATTGCTGCAGCTGCAGCATAAGTTGCAACTTGCAGCTCAGAGATGATCCCTGACCTGGGAACTCCATATGCCACATTGTAAAGAGAGAATGGTGGAGTCAGTAGAATGTAGAAACGAACCCATGACTCAGCAGTTAAGATAGCTCTGTTTATGCTCTTCAAGAAGACAAATCAAAGAATATCACTGGGTCTGGGATTAGCAATGTTAATAAATTCCTTCATTCACAAGGATAAAGTAAAATTCTATTTTTTCATATTTTTGAGGATAAAGTTATATATTTCCTCCAGGTTTTAATGTTTGAAAGATAAATTTAGATTTCTTTTTCTAAAATTAGGCTATTAATTAGAAAACTATTAGAAGTATTTAATAATAATTCATTAGTAAATTTGCCATTTAGCATATATCGCCAAAGATTTCTTGTCAAAACCTCTGTGATTAAAGATCTACACTCTGAATAGTTTAAAATATTCAGATTTCATAATGGTATATTTAGACTTTATTGCTCTTCTACATGAAAGTCCACAAATATCCTTAAGGAAAAAAATTATTCAAATTATTTAGTTTCTTAATTTGTCTAGTTTGGGCCTTTTCTTTTACTGATGTTAGGTGTTCACTTCACTGTCCTAAATTATATAACAATTTTACTCTTTCCTACAGGCAGAATTCACAGCCATGCAGGAGCAGTACATGCAAGGTGGAAAGGGATATATCACCTATTAATCTTCTATGACCACCAATCATTCCAGGAGGAAACCATTTTAAAAGAGCTGACTTTTAGGTCTACCATACTTAAGAGATTTCTCTGGTGCTTGTGGGTAACGAAATTGACTTGGAACACTTTCATTAGATGACTGTCAGTTTTACTTGTTAATTTCTGTCTTTTCCTCTGAGAATGCATAGGGCCAAACATGGATGTTTTCCAAGGTTCGTATTGAGAATTATGTAAGAAATAACACACAAAATTTTTCTAAGAAATCTTTGAAGTCCTGTAATAGAGGTTAGTCAACACAATATACCCCATCACACATGCTACTTTTTGTATCATTATTATTCTCCCATCAAGAAGCATAGTCTGTTTTTCCCACACTTTTTGATCTCCAATGGTCTTATTATTTGTTTTGAGCATAGAGTGTAGTGGAAATGAAACTGTATAACTTTGGAGGTTGAGCCTTTATAATTACATGAGGACATTTTAATAGACACCTGGGGCAACGTCTTGTGCACTGATATTCACATTACAGAAGTGCTAGAAAGACAGAAAGGGGCTGAGAAAAATCTTTGAAGACTTAATAGCTGATAACCTTTATAATCTGGGAAAGGAACTAGTCATCCAAGTCCAGGAAGTATGGAGAGTCACATACACGATTAACCCAAAGAGAAACACAGCAAGGCACTAATCAAAATGACAAAAATTAAAGATAAAGATAAAATATTAAAAGCAACAAGGGAAAAGCAGATAACATTCAAAGGAACTTGCATAAAGCTATAAGCTGATTTTTCAGCAGAAACTCTGTAGGCCAGAAGAGAGTGGCATGATATATTTAAAGTGATGAAAGGGAAAAACCTATTTCTACAATACTCTACTGAGCAAGACCCTCATTCATATTCAATGGAGAAATCAAAAGCTTCACAGACAACAAAAAGTAAAGAGTTCAGCACTACCAAACCAGATTCACAAAAAAATGTTAAAGGAACATGTCTAGATGAAAGAGAAAAGGACACAGCTAGAAACAAAACTATGAAATGGGGTTCCCACTGTAGCACAGTAGGTTAAGAATCTGATAGTAGCAACTCAGTTCACTGCAGAAGGGTGGATTTGATCCCCAACCTGGAATAGTGGGTTACAGGATCTGGTGTTGCTGCAGTTGCAGTTTAGGTCACAACTGTGATGTGGATTCATTCCCTGGCCTGGAAACTTCCATATGCCATGCATGCAGTCATAAAAAAGTTTTAAATAATAATTTTTTAACCTATGACATAGAAAACTTAGTTTAGGCAAATGTACAGTAATGTAGGAAACATTACATGCAAAGCTAGAAAGGAAGTTAAAAGACAAAAATAGTAAATCACCTAAATCCACAGTAAGCAGTTAAAAGATATACAAAACGATTAGATGTAAAATATGGAATCAAAAACAGTAATTGTGAAGGGAGGAGAGGGCAAATACAAGATTTTTAAAATGCATTCTAAAGTAAGACATTACCAACTTAAAACAACTATGCATATATGTGTGTGTGTGTGTGTGTGTGTATATATATATATATGTGTGTGTGTGTGTGTGTGTGTGTGTATACACACACAAATACCTACACACACATATATATTCATATATGTATATGGACTTCTACACAAAACTTCATGATAATTATAAACTAAAACTCTATAAGAGATATATAAACAAAGAAAAAGTAATCCAAACATAACACTAAAGACAGTCATCAAATCACAAGAAAATAAGAGAGTGGAAAAAAAAAAGGACCACAAAAAAAATCCAAAACGATTGACAAAATGGCCATAAGTTCATACATATTGATAATTACCTTAAATGTGTATGGACTATATTCTCCAACCAAAAGACATAGAGTGGCTGAATGGATACTAAAACAAAAGCTGTATACATGCTGCCTATGAGAGACTCACTTTTCACACATACTGAAAAAAATATGCGAATATTCCATGCAAAAGGAAATCAAAACAAAGCCAAAGTAGGAATACTTATATCAGAAAAAATAGATTTTAAAATAAAGATGATTACAAGAGACAAAGAAGGACACTAAATAATAGTCTAGGGATCTATCCAAAGAGACATAATAATTATAAATATGTATGCATTCAACATAGGAGTACTTAAATTTACAAAGCAAATATTAACTGAAAAAAAGGAGAAATTGACAGTAATACATTAATAGTAGGGGACTTTAACCCGATGCATATATCAATGGACAGATAATCTAGACAGAAAATCTGTAAGGAAGCACAGGTCTTAAATAACACATTAGATCAGTGGATCTTATATAGAGACCATTCCCTTCAAGAGAAACACTTCCTTCAAAAAGCACCATTCTTTTCAAATGATCATGAAATATCCTTCCATATAGATCACGTGCTAGGCAATGAAACAGTTCTTCATAAATTGAAGAAAACTGAAAACATATTAAGTAAATTTCCCAAGTAGTGTTATGAGCCTAGAAATCAACTACAAAAAAAAAAGAAAAACAAACAAAAAAAACAAACAACCTGCAAATAACACAAACATGTAGTGGCTAAACCATATGCTACTGAATGAACAATGAATCAGTGAAGAATCAAAGAGGAAGTAAAAAATATTGAGAAATGAATGAAAACAATGATGATCCAAAATATATGGGACACATAAAAAGGAGTTCTAAGAGGGAGGTATACAGTGATACAAGCTTATTTCAGGAAACAAGGGAAATCTCAAATAAGCAACCTAATGTTACACCTAAAACAAACAAAAAAGTAGAGAAAGAAATAAAAACATCAGTTGAAAGAAATAAATTATAAAGATCACAGAAGATAAAATAAAACAAAAAATAGAAAAGATCAATGAAACTAAAAACTTGTTCCTCAAAAAGATAAACAAAAATAATAAATCTTTAGCCAGAGTCATCAAGAAAAAAAAGAGATAATCCAAATAAAAAAAATCAGTAATAAAAAAGAAGTTACAACTAACACTACAGAACTGAAAACAATTATAAGAGAATACTAGGGAAAACTCCATGATAATATATTGGAAAACCTAGAAGAAATGAACAAATTCTTAGAAATGTGCAATCTCCCAAGACTGAACCAGGAAGAAATAGAAACAATGAATACATAAATTATCAATAATGAAATTGATTTGGTAATTTTAAAACTCCCTACACACACAAGTCCAGGACCAGAAGCCTTCAAAGATGAATTCTACCAAGTATTTAGAGAAGAGTTAACACCTATCCTAGTCAAACTATGCACTCAAAAAATGCAAAGGAAGGAACACTTCTGAATTCGTTCTCTGAAACCAAAATCACTCTGACACAAACATCAGACAAAAGATATCACAAAAAAGTAAGTTATAGGCTAATATTAATGATGAACATGGATGCAATAATCCTTAATAAAGTTCTAGCAAATTGAATCCAACAATACATTAAATGATGATACCTCATGATCAAGCAGGATTTAGGATTTATTCCAGGAATGCAAAGATTTTTCAAATCCAAAAATCAATGTGATACACCACATTAAAACTTTGAAGAAGAAAAATAATGTGATTATTTCAATAGAAGCAGAAAAATTTTCTGATAAAATTCAACATCCATTGACAATGAAAACTCTTCAGAAAGTGGGCATAAAAGGAACCTACCTCAGTATAAAGGTCATATATAAAAAACCCATAGCTAACATCACACTCAATAGTGAAAAGCTCAAACATTTCTTCAAAGATGTTTAATTGTCTTTGAAAACTGGACAGCTATATGTAAAAGAATGAGATTAGTACATTTCTAACATCATATGCAAAAATAACTCAAAATGGATTAAAACACTAAATGTGAGACTGGATAACATAAAACTTGTAGAGGAAATCATAGGCAGAACACTATAAATCACAATTTTTTTGGATACATCTCCTAAGTTAAATAAATAAATGCAAAAATAAATACTCAAGGCCTAATTTAACCTAAAATCTATTTCACAGCAGTGGAAACCACCAACAAAATGAAAAGACAACTTACTGAATGTGGGAAAAAATTTACAAGTGATAGGACCAATAAGGGATTAATATCAAACATATGTAAACAATACACACAACTCAACATCAAAAGAGTAAACCTCCCAATTAAAGAATGGGCAGAAGAACTGAAGAGTCATTTTTCCTAAGAGGAAGCATAGATGGCTAGCAGGCACATGAAAATATGTTATCATCACTAGTCATTAAAAAAATACAAGTCATTGAAATACTAGTCATTTAAGAAAGACAAATCAAAACCATATCACCTCACATGTGCCAGAATTGCCATCATCAAAGAGACAACATATTACAAATGTTCACATGGATGTGGAAAAAAGGAACACTTTATCCTCTTATTGGAGATGTAAATTGGTGCAGCAACTATGGAAAAATGTATAAAACCTTCTCAAAAAAATGTAAAAACAGACCTACTGTATGACACAGCAACTCTACTCATGGGTATATGTGTGTATGTATATATATGTTTGTGTATGTGTATATATATATATATATATATATATATATATATATATATATACCAAAAAAACCCAAAAACTCTAATTCAAAAATATACATGCATCCCAATGTCCATAGCAATATTATTTATAATTGTCAAATATGGAAGCAAACTAAGTGTCCATCAATAGATGAATCAGTAAAGACACGGTATACATACATACAATGGAATACTACTGAGCCAAAAAAAAAGAATGAAATTGTGCCATTTTGCAGGAATGTGTTTGGACTTGGAGGTCATTATGCTAAGTGAAATAACTCTGACAGAGAAGGAGAAATACTTCCTAGTGTCCATATGTTGAATCTGAAAAATACAACAAACTAGTGAATATACCAAAAAAGAAGAGTCACAAATGTTGAGAGCAAACTTCTGGTTACAGGTTGGGGGGATCACTATAGGTGTGGGGGAGTGGGAGGTACAAGCTACTAAGTATAATATAGACTACAAGGATGTATGGTACAATATGGAGACAATAGCCAGTGTTTTATAACTATACATGAGTGTGACCTTTTAATTGTAAAAAATTTTAAAAATTTTATTCAGCTTCTGCCTTTGACACTTGAAACTCTTGTTCTTGGGTCTAGCCACTATGTAAAAAAGCGTAAGATTGGAGAGAGCCATTTGGCAAAGCAACACATCCAGCCTCACAGCTCTCCCTGCCAAGGTACTACACATGTGGGCAAAGCCAATTTGGATGTTCCATCACCAGCGGCCATCTAACTGTAACCTTATAATATATCTTAGTTAATCCATAGGGATCAGAAATAATCTTCCAGTTGAGCTTTGTCAGTATTTCTGACACATGGGCAAATATAATGGATTCATTTTAAACCACCACATTTGGGAGTGATTTTTCATGCAGCAGTATCTAATCAAACTGAATCATTCCCACTTTCCAGAATCAGAACAAGCCACTACTTTCCAGCTGAATAAGAAATGGGGTCTATATACCACCAATCTGCTTAAAGCTGTTCCTTCTGTGATCACTGGGATCTTCAGACAGTTTCGCAATTTCTCCAAATATTGATAAGGCAGAAACCAAGCTTAGTTTAAACTGATCCATCACCAGATTTCATGTGGTTTATAATAGTTTATACTCATCTCATCAGATACAATCAGAGGACAAACTATGATGACCTTGTCCTTGTGAGATCTCTGCAAGTTAATGATACTTCAGTTGCCACTAGAACTCCTTAAAGATATTAAAGGCAAAAAACTAATTTAGGGACCAGGCAAATTATCTCAAAATTCCACTGCCATTATTAACTTTGTACAAAGTTACATTACAGAGAATTTAAATACAAATCGATTTTTTTGTAAATCAAATGATCTAAATCAGGTAGCTTATAATTTGAGTTACATTTTTATTTGTGTTAACCTTTGAACTGGATTTTAATAATTAATGTTAGCCCAGCTAATAACTTATTTTTAGACTACTCAAAGTAGCCTTCTAATAAAACTTTTTGCTAATTAAGGGTCTACTCTAAAACAAATATTCTCCTATTTTATGTGTTATATATTTTTACATTTGCATCTAATGCATTTTAAGTTCTTTATAATGAAAAAATCTCGTATCAGAGCCAATGTGTATGCTTATTATCATAGAAACACATTCCTATGATTAGTGCAATGTTTTTTTATATTTCACTTAAAATCAAAGTATCTTAAAGGATTTATCAGGATTTATATTATTGTTCTTCTCTGCACCTGTTATGTTACCTTGCTTTGTATTTTTCCCTTTCTCTAAAGCAATGTTTAGTGGGATATGTTCATATTATTATCAGTTAGGAATTCAAGTTCACCTTACTTTACCCTAAATATGAATCTTTTCTCATTTACTTGACAGAGAGGAAGAAGAAAGTTGTAGGCCTAGTGGGAACCCTTTGGTTATTCCTCTGAAAAGTAGGGATGCTTTACTTTTATTTTAATTTTTTAGGACTTCTGGAAAGTGGAATATCCTGAGATGAGTGTGACCATCTCTTCACCTTTGTTGAACTTATCAGAATTTCTAGAACATATAAACATTCATTTGGATTCCAGTCAATAGAGATATAAGTAACTCTGAAAAGGCTTGAGAACATTAGGCAAGATTCTTCAGGAAAATTCAATCAGATTATCTCTAGAATGATTCTAATGCTTGCTGTTGTTTTCCTCCCTTCTGCCCCTGCTTCTGCTTTCTTAGCCTCTAAGATAGTTCTCTGCATATCACAACAAGATATTCAACAGGACCCCTCTTTCTGCTTGAGTAATTTCACTTTGGCAGTGATATGAATCACAAGAATTACAAATGTCACTGAAACAAATACCAAAATAGATACTAAGCTGAGTAATTTCGAAGGTTGGACAAACTTTTCCATTTAGATAAAAGCAGGTAAACAAGGTACTTGTAGAAGGAAAAAAAAAAACGTGAAACTCAAATTACAGTCTTTTTAAAAAATGCTCATGTGCGAACCTCTCCAACAATGAATTGTTGATATGCAAGTTTGGCTTCTGGCTTCAGTTTCCATGATGGAAATAATTAGTCCTGTAATTGTGCCATGGCTTTTCCTTTTCAAATTGCTTTCAATTCACACTTTATTTTAATCCTATAACTTCTCTGCATAGTTGTAAGGCAACCATTTGATGAATGAGTATATTTGAGAAGTGAATATATTGAGAGGTGAATATATTGACAGAAACTAACTTAAGCTAATGTCGTTAGTGACAAAATCAGGCTGAAATACAAATTAGATGCAATCCTCATCACATCAGTATAAAAGTTAGGTTATTTTTTTTTGTTTAAAATAAAAACTAAGATTCTGACATCTGAGTCATCCATAGCTCAAAGGAGTTCTGTAAAGATTTCTAGAGTAATAAAGTTAAACTCTCAAAGACCCTGAAGGAAATCATACCAGTGTTTTATTTAGTGCTGAGAGGCAGAGAAACAGGATTCTCACTTCTCAGCTTGCCTTCCTCCTGCCTACAATGAAAGAGGTTGAAAGGAAAGTAAGCTGATCATGAACACTCTTTCTTATCATACTTGTTTGGTAGAGTAGGTGCCTGTTTTCTTAATGAATTTTGGTGAGTCACAAGTCCTTCTCTTCCAAGAAAAATAAAAACGTTTTTGTATCTGCTCTTTTTATTATTATTCATCCCTTTGTGCTAAGGTAATGATGAAATTTGCTTAAAGTCTAGTGTTTTAACAGGGAGCAATGTTCATTTTTGACTCTGATGCTGCTGCTGATGCATTTAGTATTTGCTAGGCTCAGTGCAATGCACTTCACACACATAACTGTGTTTATTTCTAATTCCAAGCTTATAAATA
This sequence comes from Catagonus wagneri, assembly GCA_004024745.2. NCBI lineage: Eukaryota > Metazoa > Chordata > Mammalia > Artiodactyla > Tayassuidae > Catagonus > Catagonus wagneri. The sequence continues at coordinate 1,498,338 of PVHT021183607.1, forward strand.
GACTCCTTTATGATACCTATTTATCTATGTGTCCACTGAAGCTTAAATACAGTCAGTTATTTGCTCAAGGTCATACAGCTAGTTAGAGTTTAGAGACAATACACAGTGTGTTCAGATTTGAAATCTCACTAAGTTATACTGTTGACCTGCAAGCCATTATTATTTTTTCATGAATTCATTTAATACCAGCTTCAGGATCTTAGGATACTTCTTAGAGAATGGAATATAAGCAATTGCATTTTATTAACAAGTTGGACTAAGAAGGATAAGAATGATGACTCTTGATGCGGAGTAAAAAGTTCCAGACCTGTACAAAGAAGTAATAGCCAGAAGTTGGGAAGAAAACTATAAGGAAAAACAAGAATAGGGAGTAAGTTTCAAAACTATAGAAAGGCACTCTTTGATATCCAGCTGAAAAATTTTGTCCAGAGTCCATCTAGACTATTGTAAAGATCTTATTTTTTTAAATCACAGTCATTGTGAATGAGGTCTCTGATTCTAAAAGTGTACTGCCTAAACTGGAAGAATCAGTATCACCTGAAAATTCTGTTAAAAACAAATTATCAAGCCTCTATACAGCCATATTAAATTGGAAAAAACTGGAGGCAGGAACAGCAATCTATTTTAACAAAATATGAGTGGTTAGGAAGCATATTAAAGTTAGGGAAACACTGGGCTAGAATATAGAAAAAAGGACATTAAATGTAATTTTATGCTTTAGGTTCTGTAAGAGAGTCTAGACCCTAAAGAATTTCAAAGTTCTTGAACAAAATATTTGAGACCTAAGAGAAAAAAAGAAAAAAAAAACGCATATCCCCATATGTGCACACACGTTTAAAATATGAACATAATTTTAAAGTAAAAATTCTCACATAAAAACAATAGTGATTAAAATATTGTAGATTAAATTTAGTTCTCCAGGCAATGTGTTATAAAAATCTAAATTGCTCTGTGTATAGTGTGTAACTACCCCTAAATGGCTTTTTATTTGAATGTTTCATGTTTCATTGGAGTAGAGGTTGTATTTGCTCAGTTTGAATTGACATTATAACAGTTTTCCTTTCTTATTTAAATGGTGTTCCACTGAATTTTTTTGGTTTTCATGGATCATTGACCCTTTTTGTATAATTGACAAGTCTGTGAAAGCTTATAGAGATAAGCTTGTTTCCTTTTCAAGAAAAGAGTAAAGAAAAACTGTAGGGGGAAATAACACTACTTTTTCGGAATGAAATCCGAGATTACAGAATTGCTCTGAATTGATCTCTTATGATTTTTCAGACTAATCATTTGAAAGAGCCGTCCAAAAGGAAACAGACACTGAGTAAAGTCTTAAAATTCTATCCAAGATTTTAGCTCTTCATGTCGTTTCCTAGTCTATTTAGGTTTTCTGCCCATTTTTTGATTGGTTTCCTTGCTTTTATGCTACTGAGTTGTGTCAGTTGTTTTTATCTTTTGGAGATTAAGCCCTTGTTTGGTACATAATTAACAAATATTTAACTCATTCTACACATTGTCTTTTCATTTTTTTTATGCTTTCTTTCACTGCGCAAAAAATTATGTTTGTTTAGATCCCACTGGTTTATTTTTGTTTTAATTTCTATTGCCTCAGGAGCTTGAACTTAGAAAACATTTATACAGTAGACGTCAGAGAATGTTATGCCTGTGTTCTCTCCTGGGAGTTTGATGGTGTCTTGTCTTATGTTTAAGTCATTAAGCCATTTTGAGTTTATTTTTTGCATAGTGTGAGAGTGTGTTCTAAATTCACTGATTTATGTGCAGCTGTCCACATTTCCCACCATCACTTGCTGAAGAGGCTGTCTGCTTCCAATTTTATATTCTTGCCTCCTTTGTTGAGGCTTAATTGACTGCAGATATCTGGGTTTATTTCTGGGTTCTCTATTTTGTTCCATTTGTCCACATGTCTCTTTTTGTGCCAGTACCACACTGTCTTGATTAGTGTAGCTTTGCTATGTTCTCTGAAGTCTGGGAGAGTGTAAATCCCTAATTGTTTTTTTATCCACTCAGGGTTGTTTGGCATCTGGGTCTTTTATGGTTCTATATAAATTTTTGGATTATTTGTTCTAGTTCTGTGGAAAATGTCATGTGTAACTTGTTAGGGATCAATAAAATTGTAGATTTCTTTAGGCAATATGGCCATTTTAACAATATTAAACCTTCCAATCCAGGAGCATAGGATATCTTTCTGTTTCTTTGAATCCTCTTTAATTTCCTTGATTAATGTTTTATAGTTCTTAGCATATAAGTTTTTCACCCCTTTGTCAAGTTATTCTTAGACATTTAATTTTTGCAGATGTGATTTTTTAAAAGGTATTATTTTTTATATTTATTTTCCAATATATCATTTTTAGTATATAGAAATGCAACCAATTTCTGAAAGTTAATGTTGTGCTACTTTGCTGAATTCATTAATCAGTTCGAGTAGCTTTTATGTGGAAACAATGGGGTTTTGTATATCTAGTGTCATATCAGCTCCTTATAGTGACAATTTTACTTCTTATCTTACATTTAGTATATGTCTTATTTCTTTGGTTTGTCTGATTGCTGTGGTTATGCCTTCGGATATTATATTGAATATAAATGATAAGAGTGGGCATCCTTGTCTTGTTCCAGATTTTACTGGTAGGCTTTCAGCTTTTCCTCACTGAGTATTATATTGGCTATGGGTATGTCATAAATGGTTTTTATTATGTTTAGATACATTTTCCCCATATCCATTTTGGTAAGAGTTTTTATGAATGGACGCTGGGTTTTGTCAAATGTTTTTTTTCTGCATCTATTGAGATGATAACCTTTTTAAAATTTTCTTTTGTTTATGTGCTCTATGACATTGATTTGTGTATGTTGAACCATCCTTGTGAAATTGGGATGAATCCCACTTGGTCATGGTGTATGATCTTTTTTGTGTATTGTGGCTTTTGTTGCCTAAAATTTTTGAGAATTTTTGTGTCTATGTTCGTCAAAAATATTGGCCAATAATTTTCTTTATTGATATTATCTTGGTTTGGGTATTAGGGGGATGGTAGCTTCTTAGAATGTTCTTGGAAGTGTTCCTTCTTCTTAAGACTTTTGGAATATTTAAGAAGGATAGGTATAAGTTAACTTTGCATGTTTGGTAGGATTCACCTGTGAAGCCATCTGGTCTTGGACCTTGTTTGTAGGGACTGCTTTTATTACATATTCAATTTCATTTTTAGTGATTAGTCTGTTTAAATTATCTACTTCTTGATTCAGTTTTGGTGGGCTGTACATCTCTATAAATTTGTCCATTTCTCCTAGGTTGTCAACTTTGTTGGCATATTACTGTTCATAGTATTCTTTTTTTTTTTTTTTTTTTGGTATTTCTGTAGTATCTTTTGAGGTTTACCCCTTTCCATTTCCGATTTTTTTTATGGGGCTCTCTCCCTCTTATTCTTGGTGTTTCTGGTCAGAGGTTTGTCAGTTTTGTTTACCCTTCCCTTTGGAAGCTCTGTTCCTTACTTTTTCTATTTTTTTAAAATTTGTTTTACTGATTTCCTCTCTGATATTTATGCCTTCTTTTTCTGGTGCTGAATTTGTTTTCTTTGTTTTTCTTCTCTTTCTAATTATTTTTGGGTGGTATGTTATGTTGCTGATTTGAGACTTCTCTCCTTTCTTTACAAAGACCCGTATCAATATGAAATTCCCTCTAAGAACTGTTTTTGTGATATCCCATAGAATTTGAATGGTTATGTTTTTGTTGTCATTTGTTTTGAGATATTTTTTAATTTGTTTTTGCTTTCCTCAATGACCCATTGTTTTTTTAGAAGCATATTGTTTACTCTCCATAGGGTCAGTTTTTTTCATATTTTTTGGCCTGTGGTTTATTTCCGGTTTCATGCCATTGTGGTCAGAGAAGATATTTAAAATACTTTCTATACTCTTAAATTTCTAGAGTTTAGTTATGTGCCCAAGTATGTTATCAATCCTAGAGAATGTGCCATGTCCACCTGAAGAGCATTTATATTCTGTTTTGTCTTTTTTCTGTATGTAATGTCCCAAAAATATGAATCATCTAACTGTTCTATTGTGTCCTTTAGGATATCTCTTCCTTGTTGATTTTATATCTAGAAGATCTATCAATTTATGGATTGGGGTGTTAAAGTCTCCTAATATTATTGTATTCACATCAATTTATAATTTTGTCTGTTAGTATTTATTGTAAGTATTTGGGTGCTGCTATATTAGGGGCATATGTATTGATGGGTATAATATCCTCTTCTTGACTGGAGTGGATCCTCTTCTTGAATGTGTGTAATATCCTCTTCTTTATCCTTAAATGTTGCCCTACTTTATCTTTCTTTAAAGTCTATTTGTTTTAAAGTCCATTTTGTCTGCTATGAGTTTTGCAACTCCAACTTTCCTATCATTTCCTTTCACATGAAATATCTATTTCCATCCCCTCGCTTTCAATTTATATGTGTTTTTTGCCCCAAGGTGAGTCTTTGGTAGGCAGCATACTGTAGACTCTTGTTTCATTTTGTTTTTGAATCCAGTCAGCCCTCTATTTCTTTTGATTGGAGTATTCAGTCCATGGACTTTTAAGTAATTAGTGATAAATATGTATTTATTGCTATTTTAAAACTTTTTTTCCACCTGATTCTTTCTCATTTGTACCTACTTTTCTTGGTTGGGTTATTTCCTTTTATGCTATACTTGTGTCCTCTCTTTTTTAGTTTTTGAGAAGGTATTATTTGGTTTTGATTTGTGACTGCCCATTTTTCAAGCATGTTAACCCCTTCCTCTATCTTCTTGCTTTAGCCTAATACTTATATAGGCTTAAACATATTAAAAAAAGAAAAGCCTAGATTTTCTAACTTTCCTTCCCCACATTGTATGACTTTGAAGTCTTTTTTTTTAACATCTTCTTGCTCACTCTTTTGTGGTTCCTTCTGTTTATCACCATTTCTACAGAGCTTTTCTTTTTTTTTTAACCTATGGAGTCTGAGATGGCTTCAATGGTTCACACCCACTGCCAGCCAGTAGCCCATGCAAGAGGTTCCCTTCCACCCAAGAGCCCACACATGCACAGAGAAAGATGTTCCAATGGCAGTCCCACCCCTACTCTTCTCAGCCTCCCCAACAATGTTGCCTTGTTTCTCCTGAGGGCCCAGGCCTCCTCCCAGACTCTCTTGGCTGTGTTGCTCTTCTCCCAAGACCTTGATACAGCTCTCCGCAGACTCCTCTGGCTGTTTCCACACAGCCAACCTTAGTCCTTTCCCTGGAACTGACTTCTGAATGCCGAATCTCAGTGCCCAGACCTGCCCAAGTGTTTCAGGCTCTGATGCCCTGGATGTTGGTACCAATGGTCTGTGTGTTTTTCTCTTTTCTTCACCTTTCTCAGTCCAGCTGGTGCTCTTTGCTCTGAGGCTTTAAGGTACCCCCTCCATCCCAGATGCCCTCACCATCAGTTAGGTGGCCTCCTAGGGTATAAATTCTTTTAGTCTTTTACAGCTCCTTCTCAGGATGTTGGTCCTATCCCCATTCCTTTTTCTTCTCCTCTCTTCTCCCTCTCTTTTTTCTCTTTTGTTCTATCCAGTTATATGGAGGGTTTCTTGCCCTTTTGGGGGTGGGGAGGTCTAAGTTATTTTACCAGTGTTCAGTAGATATTTAGTGTGAACTGTTCTACATTATTTTTAATCTGTTTTTGAGAGAAGGTGAGTGCCACATCTTCATCTTCTGCCGTCTTTATCCCCCTCTACTTGTCTATTTCTATAGGAAAACACACACACGTGCATACACACACACACACAACACACACACACACACACAAACTTGTATTTTAATTGGATTGCTATGAATATATATATATATATATATATATATAAGCCTGAGGACATTTGACAAATTTATATTATTGAATATTTTACTTAATGAACATTATAAAATCTTTAGAATCTTGATAATATTTTATGTTTTATTTTCTAAGGAAATTGTGTTGTACATCTTTCAACATATTAAAAAATGTTTTCATGCCATTTTTAATATTTCATTTTCTAACTTTTTATATTTTGACTTCATTTTTTGCTGAACAATACAACATTTTTAAACATTGCCTTAAAGAAATAGCCACTTTATTAATATTTTTCAGGGTTCTGGTTGCTTTCTGTTTTTTTCTTGTCAGTTTTTACTCAGAATCTCTCATACGAGAGTCAGATAGTGTCTAGGAATAGAGTCATCTTAAAGACTTCCTCACTAATATATTTAGCAGTTGATGCAATCTGTTAACTAAGATCTCAGTAGTTGACTGTTTGCTAGGGTACCAAAATGTATCTGATTCACATGGGCTGGGCTCATTCACAGCATGGAACTTGAGTCCCAAGTACAAGCATCCGAAGAGGACCAGACAGTAGCTGCATCAAGCTTTATGCTTCATAAGTCATATAGCATCATTCCTCCATAGTTACAGCTTTGTTCAGATTCAAATAGACGGAACATAAACTAATTTTCAATGGGAAGATTGTCAAAATCACATGTGCAAGAGAATGCTTGATGGGAGATCTTATTGCTGTCAACTTGAGATACAGTCTGCCACAACGTCACTAAATTCAGTTATGGATTTTCACAATTTTTCCTTAGAATTTTCTATGTACATAATTATGCTATCTGTAAATAATGACAGGTTTATTATTATCTCTTCAACATTTATAATCTTTTGTTCATGACTTATTGCCATGATGTTTAGTAAAATGTTGAATAGAATTGTAGATATCAATTTGAAAAATATTCTTGTCTCATTCATGATTTTATGCAGACAACTCTCAACATTTCTTCATTACGCATGCATTGTGTTATTTTTTTCAGGATACACATTTATGGAATTATGAAAGAAGTTTTTTCTAGATATTATTAAGTCATCTGTTAACTCATGAGTTTTTATCATAAAGGAATGTTAAATTATATCGGTACCTTTGCTTTTTCTATTGAGAGCATCATATGAGTCTTTTTTATTTTAAATTTAAGGATTGCAGTTTTTTTTTAACTTATGAAATCTACCATGTATTCCCAGAATAATCCCAAATCTTGTTGTATTATCATTTACATATTATTGGATTCTATTTCCTGATAATTTATTTAGGGTTTATTATATTTAAAATAATAAGTGAGGTAGTTCTTGTCATGGCTCAGTGGTAATGAACCAGACTGGTATCCACAAGGATGCCATTTCAATCCCTGCTCTCACTCAGTGGGTTAAGTATCCAGTGTTGCCATGAGCTGTGGAGTATGTCACAGATGCAGCTTGGATCCTGTGTTGCGGTGGCTGTGGAATATAATGGCACCTGCAACTCTGAGTTGACCCCTAGCCTAAGAACCTCCATGGGCTACAGGTGAAGCCACCAAAGAAGTAAAGAAAAAATATAAATGAGGTTGAACTGATTTCTGTTACATCCTGTGAACCGTTGGTTATGATGGATTGAAAAAACTTTGCAAACTCTACGTTTGAAATAACCTGTGTAAGATCAATGTTATTTCCCCTTAAAAGTTTTGAATGAATTAACTGGTGAAGTTTTACGGGCCTGGAATTTGTTGGAGGAAAGTTCTAAAATGAGTGCATCATTGAATTATAGAAATATAGAGTTTTTATCTTTATGTGTATTTATTCTTATATTCATTAGAAACATTTTATTTTTTAGTATTTATTCCACATTGTAAAGTTGTAAAATCATTGGCATAGAATTATTGTGATAGCCTCTTCTGATCTTCTTAATATCTATAGAAACTGAAGTAATGTCACTTTTTAAATCCCTGATAAATTTCATTAGTGCTTTTTTTATTTAATTGTCTTCAAAAGCATTTATAAATTTTATTAGTTTTTCAAAACAGCGAATTTTGGCTTTGTGATTTTACTGAGTGAATTCCATTGATTCATTTTAACTGTAAAATATACCATCAGATTCTAGAAAAAAACATATCTTGATATGCAATTCTTTATACCTCACTATCTTAGCATAATTTTCCTGAAACAACTGTATTATATTATTTCCAGTTTTTCTATTTGATTACATATCGATTTTTTCTAACTTTTTGGTGTTTTATTTTCTATTCTGTTTTTGAATACTTGAGATAAGTCCTTTACTCATTGATTTTCATTCATTCTTCTTTTTTACACATGTACTTAAGATTATAATTGTCCCTCCAAGGAAGACATCAGTTGCATAGCTATACCCTAAATATGTATGTTTTATTTTATTTAGTTAAACATATTTTATAATTTCAGTTGTGTTTTCTGCTTTGATCATGGATTTTTCAGAAGTAGAGTTCATAATTTTATGTTGAATTGCAAATTATTTTGTTAGTGAATTTCTGCTTATTTTCTACTGCTTTTAATAATTATACCTTGCATAATTTTAGTCCTTTGAAATTTGTACAGTGTTGATTTTTAATGTAACAAATGATCAGTATGGCTAAATGTACATGTGTATTTGATAACAATACATACTTTGAGGTGGAATTTCATGTAGTCCAGATTTGCAGATGTTTTATTTCAACAATTTGAGGATAACATTTTATTTCTTCTGGTATACATTCTTTTTTATTGGCAAAACAGATATCCACCTAATTGTCATTTTGGAGATACCGCATAGACATCTTCAACACCACATCTCCCTACCCTTGATATTTAAGATGTTGCTACTCTGTAATTTTCAACAAGTACAGCCTGGTATATCTCTATGCCTCTATCTTTCCCTCTCCCTCTCCCCCTCTCTCTCTTTCTCTCATTCTTGCTCTGGCTTTTGCTCTGGATCTCACTCTGGCTCTCCTTCTGGATATAAGTTACTTTATCTGAAGAGATTTTTGAGTTATGAACTATTTTTAAAAAAATCAGATTTGCAAGAGTCTTAGTCATTATATCTTTAAATGTGAATGTTGTCTTCTTTTTTACCTTCCTTTAGGGATTTCAGTTAGTCCTGTATTAATACTTTTCACCTCATCCTGATTTTCACTTATACTTTTTTCTGTATTTTCTCTCATTGTTTTCCTTGCTTTATTCTAGATACTTTCTTTTAAACTCTTTTTTATTATTATTTCTCACTTTATACTTAAACTTGGTCCATGAGTTCCTAATTTCAATTGTATTTTTAAATTCCAGTAACTCTACTACTTTTTAAAATTTATATTATTTACTGAAATTTTAAATCTTCTATTTCCTCGAAAATGCTAAATATGATTATTTAAAAACCTACGATAGATATCTTTTTTTTAAATCTTTTTATTTTTTTAATCACTCGATTTTTTAGTCACTGTAATTTATCAAATTTATATCAGGTAGGAATCCCACATCAATATCAATATCCAAATGTATCTGTTTCTCTGGTTCTAGTAGTTTATTTCAGTGGGAGCTTGTTCAAAATAACCTGGTAGGCTATCCCTGATAGGGGCCTCATCCTCAAGTTTTAATGGCATGTTCTTTATATGGACAGCAGACTCTGCTAGTGTAGTTTATGTTTGTAGGCCCTGTGAATATATCCAGCTATTTCAAACTGATCATAAATTTATTAAACTGTCAAGGAGTAAGATTGAATTTTAAATATACTTTGAAAAAATGTGTGAGTTTCTTGGACCAGGGCTTGGACCCTGAATCCTGATATTCTTGATCAGAGCCAGGAACATACCCAGGAATATATCTAGTCCTATACTAGGTCTTTGGGAGTGGGACAGTAGCCATCCTAGTGGGTGGTGGATGAGTTTATAGAGGAATGCTTAGGAAGTCAAACAAAGTGAAATCATAGTTATGGTAAATCTTCCCAGCCTGTGGCAAGCACCCTTGGTAGGCTTCTGCTTTAATCCTTATGTACATTTTTCTCCAAACGCATATTTCAGGATGTTTTATCCCTTTTATGCAACACTTTTGATTGTCTAAAGGGTAGATTCCAACAACCAAACCCATCTAAATGTATCCCTTTCCTTGTCTCGCATGTCAAGTTATTTCACCATTTCCTATACTTTGAATTTAAAACGTCAACTCTGAGGAAGACGATGGAAATGAGAAAAAGAGAGAGATGCTAGACAGGAAACGTGGCTAGTCCAAGACGTGAGTATCATATAAAGAAATTGGGAATGATTGAAAATGTTGCTGTGTTTTAAATAGTGATGCTTTTAAAGGAGGAAAGAATCCATTTTCATAATGATCAGGCTAGCTTTTGAAGTGCAGTGTTCTCTACACAGTATTTAATAACATATGTCATCTATTTGTAATCTATCAGTAACGTTACAAAAATGAACTTTCGATTAAAATTACTTTTAGGAGCCACAGTGGAGAGGCTAGATAGTTTTTTTCTTTCCTCAGAAACTGATAATTTCAGAACCGTCATTGAAATGTCTTAAGTACATCATGCTACTATTTATAATAAAGTTTAATTTTTTCCTTCTAAAACTTATCTGGTAGAAAAGATCAAGAAATAAGATTGCTTTTCATACAATCAAGGGAGATACTTCTTATAAAAAATCCATAGAATTCAATATTAAGGAACACAAAGTTTTATTCTGAGAAAGATAAGTGTTAAAATGAAAGTGATCCTGGGAAAGAGATGTATAAGCAGCTATTTATGAGTTTGTGCACACACACATACATATACATACATAAATATATACACATATATACACATATACACACTTATATATATGTATATGTATATATACACATATATTTAAATTTGCTTCAGTGACTTTCATTTAATATAAAGAAAGTATTGCTCATAAGTTCCTCTTTTTTCTCCTGAGCCTTAATCTCTATTTCTGTATAGTAAAACAAATCTCAAACCTGTTCTCTAATTTCTTTCATCGTTTTATCATCAGTCTTAGATCTGACTTTTTGGAAGCAGATAGTCAACATCATAAACATATGCTTTTGTTCATTTACAAAACATGTGTATTTATAAATACTGGATATTATTATTTTACCTATTGTAAATTTTTAATAAATTTAAATCTATCATATGGGATACATATACACATATATATATTGACAGATACGGCCATATCTATCTATCTATCCATCTATCATCTATGCTACATTCACTTTGTTATTCTATCACACAATGTTATGGTTTTGATATCTATATTGATGTACATACCTACCTAGTGTATTAATTTCAGTGGCTTTCAATAATAATATCCTGATCATTTAATACATTGAAATTCATACCAAGTAATAGGTTTAAAATGTTTCCCACAGGTTTTTGATGTTGCCAGCAATGCTGCCATGAACATTTCTATGCACATTATTTTATGGCATTCTTTACCTTTCTTAGTGCTTTATAGGTCAAATTCTATTACTATTAACTTTTATTTTAGTTACCTTTTCTAAACCTTTATTTTCTCTGTCATTTTGCTTAAATTATCTTTGTATGTAGCACGTGAAAGTTTTTTTAAATTTAAATGCATTTTAGAGAATATTTTAAGAATAATATTGGAGTTCCTGTCATGGCTCAGTGGTTAACGAATCTGACTAGGAACCATGAGGTTGCGGGTTCGATCTCTGGCTTTGCTTAGTGGGTGAAGGATCCGGCATTGCCATGAGCAGCTTGGATCCCGCCTTGTTGTGGCTGTGGCGAAGGCCGGCAGCTACAGCTCCTGTTAGACCCCTAGCCTGGGAACCTCCATATGCCATGGGTGTGGCCCTAGAAAAGGCAAAAAGACAAAAAAAAGAAGAATACTGGGGGAAAATATGGCAGTTGAAGAGTAGGATGTGAGGCTTATATACTCCCACAAATTCAAGGAAGGTCCATCTACATGTGGATGTATTCACTGAGTAAATCTGCTGAATCCTAACAAAGAACCTAAGATTCCTATAGAGAAAAAAAAAAAACTTCACAAAACTGGGTAGGACAAAAGAATAAAGAAAGCAGTGAAAAGGAGAAATAAAGTGGGTCAGAACCTGTATCCCTTGGAGGGGCTGGAAAGGGAAAAAAAAAAAAAACAAACTCTACACCCTGGGAAATCTCCTGCACCAGCAAGGAGACTAGCCAAGACAGAGGAAAAACTTTGGAATATTGGAGGAGAACACAGTAATGTCTGTAAAGCAGTTAAAATGGAACTGGTCCTTTACAAATGGTCGATGTCACTGCTCTGCACTCCCCAACCATAAGCTGGGGCCACCAGGGGCCAGGAAGTGGAACTCTAGCTTTGGAGATTGGACTCAGACAGGAAGCTGGGGCTGGCTATCTTGGGAAAAATAGGATTGGTAGCATGGAGACAGCCTGGAGGGGCTGGAGTCTATTTTGAAGCTGTAAGCTAAGGAATTCTGGTTAGGCATGGAGGCTAGGCACCACTGTTGGGGGTTCTGGAGTCAAGGGGTGGAATCCATCACTATAGCCTTACCCCTGTGAGCACTGTCAGACTGAAAAACCTCAACTGCCCCAGCTCCAAGGTCCACCCTCAAGCAGTGGCTGCTTAGCAACAGAGCATCCCACATCACTTAAGGCTTCAGAGAAAGTGGAGCAAGCAAAGGGAACACTTGGAACGGATGGAGGGAACCTGGGAATAACACAGTCTACACAATCTCAGCCAGCATTTGGCGTGGGGGAACACTGAAACAATTGCTGCTACAGTACATAAGGCTCAGGGGATTGCAGATGGCCAGGTGTGCAGGTGGAGAGCCCTGGTTTCCCTAGAAAACAGAGTGTGATTTTTGGAAACAGTGCAGATAGGCAGGATTCTGCAAGGTGACTCCTGAGTAGATGGAAAGCCACAATTTGCATAGGAGGCAGAGAATGTTATTTTGGAAATAGCACTAACTGATCTTGGGTCCTGGGAGCCCAGAAGAGGACTTTTGGGTGGGTGCAGAGCTGCAATTTCCCTAAGGGTTGGAAAAAGTTACCTCAGAGACAGGGAAAGATCCTGAGAGTCCACATGAGGACTTCTGGGTAGGCACAGAGCTGAAACATATTTACCTAGAGAGTAGAGAAAATTACCTAGAGAGTGGAGGAAGTTATTTCTGAAGAAGCACAGTGAGGAAGGATTCCACAAGGGGATTCCTGGGAAGTCACAGGGCTGCAATTTCCCTAATGGACTGAAAAAGTTAACTTGGAAAGGGAAATATCCTAGGAGTCTGCAAATGGGATTTCTGGTGGGCAAAGCTGCACTTGCCTAGGGAAAAGAATATGATTTTGGAAACAGCCAGGACTGTTTGGGATTCTGCAAGGGACCTCCTAGGCGGTCACAGAGCCATTATTTTCCTAGAGGGCAGAGATAGTTATCTCAAAAGCTGTGCAAAGGATCCTGAGAATCCACAGGATTTGGGTGGGTGGAGAGTTGTGAAAAGTCCATTGAACTGGTAAAGCTATTTCAGAAATAGTGCAAAAGTTCACAGGAGTTACAAAATGGCTGGTGGGCAGGTGAAGAGGCAAAACCTGCATAGGGGATAGAGAAAGTAACTTGGAAACAGCACAGAGGATCCTGGGAATCACAAGAGATCTGGTGTGCAAATAGAAAGCCCCAAAAGACCCCAGGAAAGGGCAAAGTAATACTGAAAACACACATAGCCCAAGAGATTGAAACAGCCCAGCATATTGGCAGAGTGATTTCAGGAATAGCACAAGCTCTGTGATCCCTGTCAACAATCAAACAAGGTACCATGGAAGCAGTGTCCATTGCATGGCTGTCCAAAGGAGCTGAGACTGACCTGCAGGTGAGTATTTTTACTTACAAATGGGTGGAAAGAGCACTCTGCCAAATGAGTAGAGGTAGACTGGCAGGGGGAGGGATTGCCAGAATGGTACAGGCCTCACAGCTATAGGAAAAGCCTTTTAACAAGATTTAGGGAGGAACTCCTGCCCCTGTGGCTACAGAGAATGCCACCTGCAGATAAAGGAAGGGAATAACTACATAAAGATTCATCCTCCAACCTTAGCTACAGTGAGCAGTTTCTAGAGATTCCCAACAAAGGGAGGGGGTGCAGGATCAACTGCTGACATTGCCAAATACAGGAAACCATTCCAGCAGTTACATGGAAGCAGGAAGCACCACAGAAGCCTGTCCTGACCCCTTTACCAGAAAAGAAATATGGTGAACAGTGAACTACTGCCAACACACACACAGACCCCATTCCTACTAGCAACCCAGGTTCAGGGGCATAGCATAATACCACAGTTCCCATCATGTATCTATGTATGCATGAGCCCCTACAACCACTGATATCTCCAAGATGAGGCACCAACTGCTGCATCTATATACCTGCCATCATGGGGACGATAAACATAGAAAGACAGAAATTATGAGACTACGAAGAATAGCTTTCAGATAAAGGGACAAGAACACGCACACAAATACTAAACAAATAGGAGAAAGCTAATCTTCCTGAAAAAGATTTCAGAGTAAAGAGAGTAAAGATGAGCCAAGACTGGAAAAAATGGAGACACAGATAAAGAAGTTATGAAAAATGTTTTAAAAAGAGCTAGAAAGCATAAAGAAGAGGCAAATTTAGATGAAAAGTGATGGAGAGCACAATATCTGAAATGAAAAATACACTAGAAGGAATAGAGAGCAGGATAAGAGAGGCAGAAGAATAAATACATGATGTGGAAGACAAAGTGGTGGAAATCACTGCCACAGAAAAAAATAAATAAAAAAGGTGCAAAGAACTGAGAGAATATAAGGTTTCTGGGACAACATCAAACATACCCAACGTTTGCATAATAGGGGTCCCAAGAAGAGAAGAGAGATAGAAAGGGCCAGATAAATATTTGAAGGAATTACAGTCTCAAACTTCCATAATATGGAAAAGTAAACACTCACTCAAATTGAGGAAGCACAGAGAATCCCACACAGAATAAACCCAAAGAGAAATACAGCAAGACACATACTAATCAAACCAAAATAAATAAATAAATAAACAAAAACTGTTTGAGACTAGAAATCAAATACAAGAAGAAGAAAAACAGCAAAAAACCACAAACTCCTTGAAGTAAACAATATGCCACTGAAAAACCAATGAGTCATTGCAGAAATCAAAGAGGAAATCAAAAGATGCTTAGAGACAAATGGCAATGGAGATCCAAAACCAATGGGACAGGGCAAAAGAAGTTCTGAGAGGGCAGTTTATAGAAAGACATCTTGAGATTGGATTAAGATGGCAGAATATAAAGACTAGAGCTCAACTTCTCTCCCCAAAAAACAGCAAAACTACAACCAAATGCCGAGCAACCTTCAACCAAATGGACTGTAAACTTCCAAAAAAGATATTCTACTCCAGAAGACAAAGCAGAGACCACATCAAGAGGGAGGAGTGGTGATTAAGCAATAGAAACAACCCCATACCTCCCGGGTGGGAAGCCCCACAGACTGGAAAGTAACTGCATCACAGAGACTCAGCTACAGGGCTGAGAGTTCTGAGCCTCATGTCAAATCCCCACACCTGGGGATCTGGCACAGGGAGAAAGAGCTCCCAGACAATCTGGCATTGAAGGCCAGTGGGGCTTATGTGCAGGAGCTCCACAGGACTGGGGGAAACAGAGACCCCATCCTTGAAAGGCACACACAGACTTTCATGTGCACTGGTCTCAGGGCAAAGCAGCCTCCATAGGAATCCAGATGGAACCTGACTGCAATTCCTGGAGGATCTCCTGGGAAAACAGGGGTGACTGTGGCTTGTGGTGGGGGGAGGACATTGTAGGTGAGGCTCTCGGGGACATTCAGCAGCATGCATTTCTCTGGAGGGGGCCATTTCTGGGAAAATCTGGTCCCTCCCATCAGCGCTGAGAAGCCCCAGGCCAAACAATAGTCCATGTGGGATCTCAGCCCCACCCATCAGTAAACAGACTGCCTAAAGACACCTCAGGCACACAGCCAGCCTCTAAACTCATCCAGACACAAAGCACCACCCATCAGAGGGAGAGAAATCAGCTCCACCTACCAGTGAGCAGGCATCACTCCCTCCCATCAGGAAGCCTACAGCAAACCCCCTCCATACCAACTTTATCCACACGGGATGCAAACACCAGAACTAAGAGAGGCTGCAGTTCTATTGTTGGCAAAAAGTCACCACACCAAAAACCTAAAAAATGAAAAGACAGAAAACTTTAACTCAGATAAATGAGAAAGATAAAAACCCAGAAAAACAGCTCAGCGAGAGGAGATTATCAGCCCCCCAGAAGGAGACTTTAGACTGTTGATGCTGAAGATGATGCAAGATGTTGGAAATAAACTTCAGGCAAATATTGATAATTTCAAGAAACACTGAGCAGAGAAATACAAGCTGTAAAAATTAAACAAGAAGAGATGCAAAATACAATAACTGAAATAAAAAATTTGTTAGAAGCAGCCAACAGTAGAATACAGGAGGCAGAAGAACAAATCAGTGAGGTAGAGGACAGATTAGTGGAAATCACTAATGCAGAAGGGAAAAGAGTTAAAAGATTGAAAGGAAATGAGCAGAGTCTCAGAGAACTCTGAGATAATGTTAAACGCACCAACATCCATATAATAGGGGTGCCAGAGGTAGAAGCGAGAGAGAAGGGGACAGAAAAAATATTCGAGGAGATTATAGCCGAAAACTTTCCTAATATGGGAAAGGAACCACTCACTCAAATCCAAGAAGCACATCAAGTACCATATAAAATAAACTCAAGGAGGAACACCACAAGACACATATTAATCAAAACAACCAAAATTACAAACACAGAGAAAATACTGAAAGTAGCTAGGGAAAAGAAACAAATGACATACAAGGGAACCCCAATAAGGTTATCAACAGATTTTTCTTCTGAAACTCTGCAGGCCAGAAGGGAGTGGCATGATATACTAAATGTAATGAAAGGGAAAAACTACAAACCAAGATTACTTTATCCAGCAAGGCTCTCATTCAGATTTGAAGGAGAGATCAAAACCACTGCAGATAAGCAAAAGCTAAGAGATTTCTGCAACACTAAACCAGCCTTACCACAAATCCTAAAGGAACTTCTCTAGGCAGAAAAGAAAAGGCCACAACCAGAAACAAAAACACCACAAATGACTAGGCCCACCAATAAAGGCATATAAACAGTAAAGATACTAAATCATCCATGCACAATTACGCTACCAAAATCAGAAATCATGAGAAGAGAGCACAAATGCAGGTCACTGGAGAAGCACGTGCAATTAAGAAACCAACAACTTAATATAATCTCATTTATATATAGACTTCTATATCAAAACTTCAGGGTAACCACAAACCAAAAATCTACCATTGATACACAAACAAAGAAGAAAAATCAACTCAAATACAACAAAAAGATAGCCATCTGTGAGAGGAGACAACAAGAGAATAAGGGAAAAAAAAGAGCAAAAAAACCCCAAAACACTTAATACAATGGCTATAAGAACATATATATCAATAATTACTTTAAATGTTAATGGATTGAATGCCCCAACCATAAGACATAGACTAGCCAAATGGATACAAAAACAAGACCCATATATATGCTGTCTTCAAGAGACCCACTTCACTTCTAGAGACACATACAAATTAAAAGTGAGAGGATGGAAGAAAATATTCCATGCAAACGGGCATCAAAGAGAGCCGGAGTAGCAATACTCCTATAAGACAAAATAGACTTTAAGATGAAGAACATTTTAAGAGACAACGAAGGGCACTACATAAAGATCAAAGGATCAATCCAAGGAGAAGATATAACCATTTTAAATATCTATGCACTGAACATAGGATCACAACAATATATAAGGCAACTGCTAACAACCTTAAAAGGAGAAATCAACAATAACACCATCATAGTGGGGGACTTTAACACCCCACTTACAGCAATGGACAGGTCATCCAGACAGAAAATCAATAAGGAAACACAGGCCCTGAATGAAGCATTAGATCAGATGGACTTAGTAGATATTTATAGGACATTCCATCCAAAAGCAACAGAATACATATTCTTCGCAAGTGTGCATGGAACATTCTCTAAGATTGATTACATCCTGGGTTACAGATCAAGCCTCAGTAACTTTAAGAACATTGAAATCATCTCAAGTATCTTCTCTGACCACAATGCTATAAGACTGGAAATCAACAACAAGAAAAAAATGGCCAAAAGTACAAATACGTGGAGACTAAACAACATGCTACTAAATAACCAATGGATCACTGAAGAAATCAAAGAAGAAATTTAAAAATACCTAGAAGCCCATTCTGAGGGTTGTCTTTTCGTTTTGTTTAGGGTTCCCTTAGCTGTGCAGAAACTTTGAAGTTTAATTAAGTCCCATTTGTTTATTTCTCTTTTTATTGTCCTTACT
>PVHT021183607.1:1517592-1528435 GCA_004024745.2 Catagonus wagneri
TACAAATACGTGGAGACTAAACAACATGCTACTAAATAACCAATGGATCACTGAAGAAATCAAAGAAGAAATTTAAAAATACCTAGAAGCCCATTCTGAGGGTTGTCTTTTCGTTTTGTTTAGGGTTCCCTTAGCTGTGCAGAAACTTTGAAGTTTAATTAAGTCCCATTTGTTTATTTCTCTTTTTATTGTCCTTACTCTGACACATGGATCTGAGAAGATGTTGCTATCATTTATGTCAGAGAGCATGAAAAGACAACCCTCAGAATGGGAGAAAATATTTGCAAATGATTCAACTGACAAGGGGTTAATCTCCAAAATTTACAAACAGCTCCTACAGCTCAACACCAAAGAAACAAACAACCCCACCCAAAAATGGGCAGAGGATCTAGGCAGACAGTTCTCCAAAGAAGATATGCAGATGGCAAATAAACACATGAAAAGATGTTCAACATCGCTCCTCAGTAGAGAAATGTAAATCAAAACCACTATGAGGTACCACCTTACACCGGCCAGAATGGCCATCATCAGAAAGTCTAGAAACAATAATTGCTGGAGAGGCTGTGGAGAAAAGGATCCCTATTACACTGTTGGTGGGAATGCAAATTGGTGCAGTCACTGTGGAAAACAGTATGGAGATTCCTCAGAAAACTCAAAATAGAATTACCATTTGTTTCAGCAATCCCACTCCTGGGCATCTATCCAGAGGAAACCATGACTCAAAAAGACACATGTACTCCAGTGTTCATTGCAGCACTCTATGCAATACCCAGGTCATGGAAACAGCCTAAATGCCCATCTACAGAGGAGTGGATAGGGAATATATGGTACATACACACAATGGAATGTTACTCAGCCATTGAAAGGAAGGAATGACCAACATTTATAGCAACATGGATGGACCTAGAAACTATCATGCGAAGTGAAACCAGTCAGACAATTAGACAGCAACACCCAATGCTACCGCTTACATGTGGAAACTAAAAAGACACAATGAACATCTTTGCAGAACAGACAATGACTCACAGACTTTGGAAAACCTTGGTTTTCCAAATAAGACAATCTGGGGGCTGGGGGAATGCACTGTGGGTTTGGGATACAAAATCTGTAAAATTGACTTGTGATGATTTATGTACACCTATAATTGAAATAAAAGCCATTAAGAAAAAAAAAAGAAAGACAATATTGCCTCAGGAAAGAAGAAAAATAGCTCAAATAAATAACCAACCTGGAGTTCCCATCGTGGTGCAATGGAAACGAATCTGACTAGGAACCATGAGGTTGTGGGTTTGATCCCTGGCCTCGCTTAGTGGGTTAACAATCTGGCATTGCTGTGCACTGTGCAGGTTGCAGACGCAGCTTAGATCTGGCGTTGATGTGGCTCTGGCGTAGACCAGCAGTAACAGCTCCGATTAAACTCCTAGCCTGGGAAACTCCATATGCTGCAGGTGCAGCCCTAAAAAAGACAAAAAAAAAAAAAAAAAACCTAACCTTATACCTAAAACAACTAGAGAAAGAGGAACAGACAAATCTCAAAATTAGCAGAAAGAAAGAAATCATAAAGATCAGAACAGAAATAAATGGAATAGAAACAAAGAAAACAATAGAGAAGATAAAGGAAACCAAAAGTTGGTTCTTTGAAAAGACTGAACCATGAAGAAATTGAAATTTGATCAGACCAATCACAAATATCAAAATTAAAAATATGCTTAAAAAATATTCCAAAATGCAAAAGTTCAGGACCTGATGTCTACACAGCTGAATTCTATTAAATATTCAGAGAAGGGTAAACCTGTCTTCTTCTGGAACTCTTTAAAAACATATTGCACTAAGAAACACTGCCAAGCTCATTCTAAGCAGCCACCATCACCCTCATAACAAAATCAGACAAAGATTCCATAAAAAAGAAAATTAGAGGCGAATATCACTGATGAGCATAGATGCAAAAATTCTCAACAAAATACTAGCAAACAAAATTCAAATATATATTAAAAGGATCATGCACCATGATCAGTGGGATTTATCTCAGGGATGCAAGGACTCAGTTTCCCAAGTCAATGTGATACACCATATCAACAAACAGAAAAGCAAAAACCGTATGATCATCTTAAGAGATGCAGAGAAGGATTTTGACAGAATTCAACATCTCATCTTGATAAAAACTCTCCAGAAAGTGGGCATGGAGAACTCACCTCACCATATTAAATATGAAAAACCCACAGCTAACATAATTCTCAGTGGTGAAAACTTTTAAATATTTCTCGATAAAATCAGGAACAAGACAAGGATATCCACTTTCACCACTGTTATTCACCATAGTTTTGGATGTCCTAGTCATGGCAATGGGAGAAGAAAAAGAAATAAAAAAATAGGAGTTCCCGTAGTGGTCCAGAAGAAATGAATCCAGCTAGGAACCATGAGGACACAGGTTCAATCCCTGGCTTCGCTCAGTGGATTAAGGATCCAGCATTGCCATGACCTATGGTATAGGTCGCAGACATGGCTTGGCTCTTGCATTGCTGTGGCTGTGGTGTAAGCCACAGCTGTAACTTCAATTCAACCCCTAGCCTAGGAATCTACATAGGCCATGGGTGTGGCCCTTAAAAGGCAAAAAAAAAAAAAAAGAAAGAAATACAAATTTGAAAAAAGTAAATCTATCTCTATTTTCAGTTAACATGATACTAGACCTAGACAATCCTAAAGACAGTACCAGAAAACTATTAGAACTCATCAATGAATTTGACAAAGTTCCAGAATACAAAATTAATACACAGAAATTGATTGCATTTCTATATACTAACACTGAATGTTTAGAAAGAGAAATCACAGAAACCATCTCATTTATCATTGCATCAAAAATAATAAAAATACCTAGGAATAAACCTGCCTAAAGAGATGAAAGACCTATACCTTGAAAACTATAAGATGCTGATGAAAGAAATCAAAGATGACACAAACAGATGAGAATATATAGCGTGCTCTTGGATTAGAAGAATCAGTATTGTCACAATGACCATACTACCTAAGGCAATCTACAGGTTCAATGCAATACCTATTTATTTTTAAAGAATATTCTTCACAGAACTAAAAGAGAATTGTATGGAAACACAGGATACTCAGAAGAGACAAAGAAATTGAAAAAGAGAAATGGAAATGGAGAATAAGTCTTCCTGATTTCAGACAATTTTTAAAGTTATAATTATCTAAACAATATGGTACTGGAACAAAAACAGAAATATAGATCAATGGAAAAGGATAGGAAGCCTAGAAATAAACCCAAGAACCTATGTATAGTCAACTAATCTATGACAAAGCAGGAAAGAATACATAGTGAAAGAAGTCTCTAATAAAATGTGCTGGGAAGACTGGAAGGTTACATGGAAAAGAATTCAATTAGAACATTCTCTAATTCCATACACAATAATAACTCAAAATGGATTAAAGACCTAAATATAAGTCAGATACTATAAAACTCCTAGAGGAAAACAGGCAGAATGCTCTTTGACAGAAATCACAGCACCTTTTTGATCCACCTCCTAGAATAATGACAAAAAAAGACACAAATAAAACAATAAGAGCTAATTAAACTCAAAAGATTTTGCACATCAAAGAAAAACATAAAAAAAAAGAAAAATGCAAAGTCAACCCATAGAATGGGAGAAGACGTCCACAAACAAAGGAAAAATAAAGCCTAATTCAAAATATACAAAAACCCTTACAACTCAACAAAAAAAAATCAACCAACCTAATCAAAAAATGGGCAGAAGACCTAAACAGACATTAATCCAAAGAAGACAAACAGATGGCAAACAGGCACATGAAAAAGTGCTTAACAGCACTAATTATTAGAGACATGAAAATCAAAACTACAATGAG
The DNA here is from genome assembly GCA_004024745.2 of Catagonus wagneri. Lineage (NCBI taxonomy): Eukaryota > Metazoa > Chordata > Mammalia > Artiodactyla > Tayassuidae > Catagonus > Catagonus wagneri. Next base: position 1,521,469 of record PVHT021183607.1, read on the forward strand.
GTGCCACCTCAAACCACTCAGAATGGCCATCATTAACAAGTCAACAAATTACAAATGCTGGAGAGGGTTTTTAGAAAAGGGTAACCTCCTTCACTGTTGGTGGGACTGTAAATTGGTATAGCTACTAAGGAAAACAGTATGACAGTTACTCAGAAAACTAAATATAAAACTACCATATGATCCAGCAAACCCACTCTTGGGCATATATCTGAACAAAACAGTCATTCAAAAGAGAGATGCTCCCTTAATGTTCATTACAGCACTATTCACAATAGCCAAGAGAGAGAGAAACAACCTCCACAGATAAACATCCATTCACAGATAAATGGATTAAGAAGATGTGGTATGCATACAATGGAATGCTACTCAGCCATTAAAAAATACTAAATAATGCCATTTGCAGATACATGGATGGAACTAGGGATTCTCATACTAAGTGAAGTAATCCAGAAAGAAACAGACAAATACCATATGATATCACTTATTTATGGAATCTGAAATATGGGACAGATAATCCTATTTACAAAGCAGAAACAGATCACAACCAAAGAGAGCAGAATTGTGATTCCTGGGAGGGGGTGGAGGAGTGGGCTGGACAGGCAGTTCGGTTTATTGGATGCAAAATGTTATATTTGGAGTGGAGGGTCAGTGGGGCACTACTCTACAACACAGGGAACTGTGTGAAATTGGGTCACTTTACTGTACAACAGAAATTGAGGAAATTTTGTAAATCAATTATATTTTAATAAAATAAATAATTATAATACATTTGCATATTTTATTATTACTGATATACTGAGATTTATTTAGAGTTTTAATTTATGGTATTTTCTTTGTTTCTCTTTTAAAACACCTGTCTTGGCATCTAATTAAACATGGACCATAAAAGAAAAATCAATGGAAATAAAACCCAGAGGAAAATGATATTGTCAGGAACAAAGATAAAATTGCATCATTAAAAATCGTGGATTCCTAAAATGATCACATCATGTTAGGCTTCCAGAAACTACCTCTTAGATATAATGGCCATCCATTTCGTTAAGTCTCTATTTAATATTTGGTATTATTATTTTTGGCTGCACCCATGGCATGTGGAAGTTCCCGGGCCAGGGATCGAACCTGTGCTGCAGTTACAACCTATGTCACAGCTGCAACAATGCCAGATCATTAACCTGCTGCACCACAAGGGAACTTCCTATTTAATATTTAATGTAACATTGAATATTACAGTATTTTACTTAGCTCTCTTCTCTTATATCTCTACCTATTTTTCTTACACTGAAGATTTTGATTCCTAAAAATACTAAGAAATTTACTGATAAATGAGTTGAAAATTTTATGCTGTTCTTTTCACCTTTAGAATATGTCCCACTAAAACTTTACCATCAGAGAACTATGTTGAAAAGTCCTTAAAATAAATATATTCTCTGTGTGCAAAAAAAAAAAAACACCTCTCTAGTTAATCTAGTTAATAGGGGATCTGAGTCATGTCTGCAACCTAAACCACAGCTGATGACAATGCTGTATCCTTAACCCACTGAGCAAAGCCAAGGATCTAACCTGCATCCTCCTTGGATACTAGTCAGTTTTGTTTCTACTGAGCCATGATGGGAACTCTAATTTTGTATTCCTTTTTTATCTCTCTTGTTCAGAATTAAATTTTTATATTTTACCTTCTAATTTTCATTTATTCATCTTTCTTTTATCCAAGAAAATCCAAAATTATTAGACTTTTTAAATTCTATTGACAAAGTATTTTCATACTCCAATTTCCTTTCAGTTTTTAACACTAAATTACAATTAATTGCTATTTAGAAAAATTTATATTTCTATATTTAAAATTTTTTAAATATTTGATATAACAGACAACTTAGGAATCGAAACATTCTCTGTAACATTGTAGTGCCCAAGAGAGTTTCTGTTATTGCATTTCTCTTTTGTCCTCTTCCAATTATTTCATAATAATTTGCTTTATTTATACCCTTGCTATACATCTATGTACTGATAATTACTATGGTATACTCATACATATTTTCGAGGTAAGAAAACATAAATGTCAGTAGTTTCAAGAGTCCCTTTATGTTCTTATTTATCAAAAGCCACCAAAGAGATTCTTTTTATCTCAATCAGATATGTTGATATTAACCATATTGAAAATTAATACATAACTTTAAAATGTATTACCATTGCTTATGTCCTTTAAATTAACAATAGTAAACTTATTACACTGATATCAGTAACAGATATTTAAAAAAAAAAACAGCCTACACTTTCCCCTGAATTAGTAATAGAATGGCATCATTCTATAATGCTTGCAACATTTTTAATGTCTGGCCTACAAAAAACAAATGGATTCCCTTATCTGCTTCTTTATTCAATCTGTTGTGACCACGTTTTGGTTAAATTATCTGCAAAAAGTCAAAGTTCAGAAAAATGAAATTATTTTTATAGTTCATTCAGATAGTTGTGGATATTTTTCTTTGACAATACAGGAAAAATGCAAGGAATATTCTCTTAAAACAGTTTTCGTGGAATCTTAAGCCATAGCAATGAAATTTCATACTCTTTTACCTTAAAATTCATTGTTTTACCTTGATTTCTTATGGACATTTTCCCAAAACATGTGTAGCTTTGTAATATTATGCATTGGTCTTTTGGAAAATATTAGTATATTGAGTTATGCAACTTGTCAAAATAGTGCCACATTTAGATATATAAAACACCAGATTAATTAATTTTACCATTACTTTCACTTAAAATGGGTTTTAGAAGAGGGAAGTTGTTAAGCTCATCATAAAGGATACAAGTTTTCCAAAATTCTAATTTTTGCTTGAAATTTTATTATTGGTCACAAATATTGTCAGTAATTCTCCTTGAAATGTAGGGTTCACTTCCTTAATTCTCAAGGTAATATACACCAGGTCCTGAGGTCTGAATAACGATGATTTTTCTGTTAATCGTTATTTCAAGCAAAATATTTTCCACAATAACATGGGTAAATTATCTCATAACTAAAATAATTTTGAAGTGCTTTAAGTTAACTATTGTACATTGGCAGCAGAACTGCTTTATTCAACTTTCAATTTCATTACACAGAATACTAAAAAGATGTGAACTCAAAAAGATTAAATATTTAATTAAATTAATAATTCTTATTGCTTCATATTTATTCTTCAATTAAATTTCCATTCTTTGTACTGTAGGCATGTGATATTGAAGAATACAATAACACACGTCTGATTTGATTTCACTGTTTTGTTCTTGTTTGTTTGTTTGTTTTTATTTTTTAGGGCTGTACTCATGGCATAGAGAAATTCCCAAGCTAGAGGTCAAATCAGAGCTACAACTGCCAGCCTACACCACATCCACAGCAATGTGTATCTGAGCTGTGTCTGCAACCTGTACCACAGCTTATGGCAACACTGGATCCTTAACCCACTGAGTGAAGCCAGGGATTGAACTTGCATCCTCATGGAGACTTGTCAGATATGTTTCTGCTGTACCACCATGGGAACTCCTGATTCCACTGTCTTGATGAATGTTCAAGTATCAGTTATTTAACCCAACATTGTTTTTGAAACATTGGTACAATGCCCACCCAATTAAAAAGCCAAATAAATTCTTATTAATAGCATGAAAATAGTTTTGACCTCTGGGACCTGCTGAAAAATTCTTGGGAATGCCTAGAGTTCTATGACTCACACTTTGAGGATTATTGTTAAGATAAACCCACTTTATCTACTTTCTGATTCCACTCTTCGCTGTTCCCTGTAACATAATTTCATAAATTTTTCCGTTTAACTAACATCTACAAATTTTCTCTTTCCTCTCCATCCCTTCTGCATCAGCCTACAAAGTTGAATCTGCAGTATCTCCATTTTTCATTTTATTGAAATGCTATCAACTTTTATCTTAAAAATAGAGAGAATTATTTAAAGGTGTGTTTATTATTTTAAGGAAGCCCAAAGTAGAACATTGGGCCAGATAGATGATGAGATGGCATTTATCTACAGCCAATACCATGAAAAGAAAATATTTCACTAAAAGTTATTCTCAGGTGTAATTTTTAAGCTCCTTTCCTACTGAAACTTATGGTAAAATGAGGCCATGCTGGGTTAACATGGCACTTTCTAAACCCAGTAATTGGTATCTGGGGATTAGCTTAATTTTGACAGGTTCCTATATTTGTTCCTCTCATATCATGGATTACTAAACTGATTCCCCCTTTAGTCTTGACTCCAAAGGTGGATTAAAAAAATCTAGATATAATTTTAAATTAAAACTTTTTGACTATATGATGTCTGTCCCGTTTACAGTATTATAATGATAGCTTCCACCTAAGAGAAGCAGAAATTTCCTCCAAATTATGCAGCATTAAATTTTTTAGAGTGAAAAGCACCTCATTAAAACTGAATTATCCTGTTTTTTAATTATACATTTAATTTAGATTAAGACATATAATGAATTCTCTGTAAGGACTAACTTATTATCAAGGGTTTCTGGGATTTAGTCAAAAATCAAGTTTTTTAGATGCTAGGGGTTGTTCATTTTTTATTAATTTCATTAAGTCAATTCCATTAATTGTTTTAAAATTATATAATTTTATAAATATTAGCCTAACTTGCTCTATTTAATAACATATAAGATTGTATATACAGTGCAATGCTGAGGAAATATATTTAGTAGGATTTTTTTAATGTAAACTATGTTGTTAAATGGTGCTACATATTTGACTGATATAAAATAAGTATACTAGATGTGTTATGGAAATAACTTTACTATTTCTTGAATGCTGTTATTTGAATTAAATGTTGTAATCACTGGAAATACTCTTTCATGATGTGTTTTACTATATAAATGTTTTAGATCATGTTTTCTTAGATAGTTTAAAACCAACCCATCTGAATGAATAATGGGGGTAGAATGAGAATTTCCTTGAAATTCTTCTTTTACAAAGGAAAATAAATATTTTAAAGATAGGTTTTGCTTTGACAATTGGAATATTCAAATTACAGGTCATGTTAAAAAAAACTTTTATATCTTAAGCAATATTTCCTGAAGGAAAGAAATGCCCTAAAGCTGAGCTCCTGATGTACCTCAGGTTCACATTACCTTGTGCCTTTGACCATGAGGCAGATTAAAGTTAATCTTGCAAGGATTCATGAATAAATTAACAACATAAACAGAGTCTCGCAGTCTTGAACTCTGGGGAAACTTTCATAAGCTTATACTAGAGGAAGAGTGTTTTTGTTATAGAATAAATGAGCAAATGCTGAGAAAAAAAAAAAAACAGAGACATCAAGTATTTAGAGGAGACATAACTGGGAACCACAGACAAAAGTGTACTTGCTCTCCATCCATGAAATGTGAATTCTTGTGGTCTCTCCATCTGGGCTGTAACTCTGTCTCCTTCATTGAAACAATTCAAATTTTAAATTTCCTCTTTCTTATCTGCAGATTTGGATTTTTTGTGTTTGTAATGAAATCCCAGAATCTGCCTGACAAGCACCCAAGATTATTCTATTGTATGTGGCTGATCCATGAACCACTGCTTGAGAAATACAACCCAACTTTTTTTTTTCCTATGCAACCAGTATTATATCTCTAAATCCTTAATTTTCATGTCAATTTGAGAGTTCTGATCTGGAATTCCAGTTGTATCCATGGGCTTCTTACATTTCTTCACTCGGCACAGTCTGTCAACTATTATCTCTTGTTAAGTCACTTGGTCCTTTCCTACTCAATCTGTGTTCACTCGAATGCTTATTTTTGCCTCTATCTTGGTATGCTGACAGAGACTTGAATCCCTTTGATAATAACTGAAACTGCCTTCTAGTTTGTCAGATGTAAAACTTCTTTCAGTGTGTTAAATATTGTCCTCTCAAAGGATATATCCACACTCCAACCCTCATTATTTGTAACTATGACCTTTATAAAAAAGAGAGCTTTTCATTTATTCTAACAAATTATTATAATTACATTTTTGAAAATAATTTTAGTAGATTTATTTTCAGATTTATTGAGGTATAATAGTCAAATAAAAATTTATTGTTTTTGAAATGTACAATATGATGATTTGATTTACTTATACATTGTGAAAGGATTCTCACCATGGAGGCAATTATGAAGCCTCACCTCACCTGTTTACTTATTTTGTGAGAACACTGAAGTTTTACTCTTCTAGCAATTTTCAATTATATAATACAGTATTAACTACAATAACCATGTTAGACATTATCTCCTCAGACATTATTCATCTTTTACAAACCTCTCCATATTTCTTCCTGGCAACCATTATCCTATTCTTTGTTTCTGTGAGTTATTTTCTTTCACATTTTAAATTTGCTTTGTTTCTCAATATTCTTATAGTTTTACCACAAGCACATTTAAACAAGATTCCTTCATAGTTATTTGTTAAAATATTTTTGCTACTTGTGCTTTTTTGGTTTATCATTCTTTTACTCATTTTGCTTATCGAAACTACTTATTCAGTTCAGCAATTCATGTATCTCTCCATTCACTTGCAAAGAGAGAGAGAAAAGACTCTACATTAATCCATATCTGAACATGAAAGACAAAGTTAAGCTTTGAAGGAAGGGTAAGTTGGATAGTATGGTAAACCAACCAGCTCCCTCTTCAGGACTAAGTCATTTAACTGTCGGGAGTATTGACAGCTGATGCCTCACAGGTGTGTCACTTTATGGACATTGCCTGTGGCTAAAGGCAGATAACTTTCCCAAAGATACATTCCTCATGAATAGAGAAAGCACACACACACACACACACACACACACACACACCTTCTTTTTGTCCATCCACCCACTGATGGACACATCAGTTATTTCCATATATTGGTTATTGTGAATAATGTGAAAATAAACATGGAGTTCACATAGGTCTTTGAGATAATAATTTGTTTTCTGTCTATATATACCTGGAAGGATGATTGTTGAATCATACTAAAGTT
>PVHT021183607.1:1528535-1560390 GCA_004024745.2 Catagonus wagneri
CGGCATGTGGAGGTTCCCAGGCCAGGGGTCTAATCGGAGCTGTAGCCACTGGCCTGCGCCGCAGCCACAGCAATGCAGGATCTGAGCCGCGTCTGCAACCTACACCACAGCTCACGGCAACGTCGGATCGTTAACCCACTGAGCAAGGGCAGGGATCGAACCCACAACCTCATGGTTCCTAGTCGGATTCATTAACCACTGTGCCACGACGGGAACTCCAGGCTTTCTACTTTTGATTTGTAAGAGTTATGTGTATATTTTGTATATTAACCCAGTACCAAGTATATAATTTGCAAATATTTCCTCCCATTTCCTTGGTTGCCTCTTCATTTTGTTGATGCTTTCCATTGCTAGAAACAAGATTTTTACTTTGATATAGGATTACTTAATTATTTTTACTTTTGTTGCCTTTAGTTTGATGTCAAGTTCAAAAAAAAAAAAAGTTGCCAAGTCCAATGTCAAGGAGTTTATCCCTATGTTTCCTTCTAGGAGTTTTATTATTTCAGGTTTTATATTAATTCTTTAATCATTTTTGAGCTGACTTTTCTGTATGTTTTAAGACAGAGATCCAACTTCATTATTTTGCATTTGAATATAAAGTTTTCCAAGTGCCATTTGAAGACGTTATTATTTCCTCATTGCATATTCTTGGCTCCTTTATTGAAAAATCAACTGACTGTATATTATTTCCTATGTGATGAATGAAAATATTTTTTAATTTAAAATGGTACCAGTAAATCTAATGACTGCCTCTATAAAATCTGAATGAGAGCCCAGCTGGGTAGAGTATTCCTCATTCTAGTTTCCTCCACTTCATTGCCTTAAATATATCTTGCTATTCCCTTCCTGCTGGCAAAGTTTCTGCTGAAATAACAACTGTTATCTTATGGGAGTTCCCTCATATATTATTTACTGATTTTTCTTATGACATTTAATATTTATTTTATTTGTATTTAATTTTTGTCTGTTTGATTATTATGTGTCTCACTAGGTTTCTTCTTAGGTTTATCCTGTATGGGATTCTCTGTGCTTTTCCCATATTAGAGAAGTTTTGGCTATAATGTCTTGAAATATTTTCTCTGGAACATTGTAAAAAGCCCAGAAATAAAACCAAGCACCTATGGTCAACTGATCTATGACAAAGGCAAGACAGTACAGAAGAAGAAAGAAAATTAGGAAACTTTACAACTATATGTAAATGAATGAAAATAGAATATTCTCTAAGATCATACACACACATTCCAACCTCAAAATTGATTAAAGACCTAAATGTATGGCCAGATATTATAAAACTCTTAGAAGAAAATGCTGGACAGGATGTGGAGAAAAGGAAACCCTCTTTCACTTTTGGGATTATAAATTGGTACAGTCACTATGGAAAAGAGTATGGAGGTTCCTCCAAAACTTAATATAGAACTATGTGATCCAGAAATCCCACTCTCGGGCATTATAGCCATACAAAACTTTTATTCAGAGATACATGCACCCCTAATGTTCACTGCAGAACTACTCACAATTACCAAGACATAGAAACAACCTAAATATCCATTGACAGATGAACGTATTAAAAAGATGTGGTACATATTTACAACCAAATAATACTCAGGCATAAAAAATAACAAAATAATGCCATTTGTAGCAACATGAATGGAATTATAGTCTCATACTAAGTGAAGTAAGTCAGAAAGAGAAAAACAAATACCATATGATATCACTTATATGTGGAATCAAAAATATGGAACAGGGAGTTCCCTTCGTGGCTCAGTGGTCAACGAATCCGACTAAGAACCATGAGGTTGCAGGTTCAATCCCTGGCCTTACTCAGCGGGTTAAGGATCCAGCGTTGCCATGAGCTGTGGTGTAGGTTGCAGATGTGGCTCGGATCCCGCATTGCTGTGGCTGTGGTGAAGGCCGGCAGCTACAGCTCTTGTTAGACCCCTAGCCTGGGAACATCCATATGCTGCGGGTGTGGCTCTAGATTAAAAAAAAAGGCAAAAAGACAAAAAAAAATATGGAACAAATGTACCTCCATATAAAAAAGAAACAGACTTACAGGTGTAGAGAAGAAACTTGTGGTTTCCAAGGGGGAGGGGGAGAAAGTGAGATGATGGGAAATTTAGGGTTTAGGTCATATATATATATATATATACACATATATATATAAATGTTTGCTACTGTACAGTAGAAATTAACATTTCGCTGTAAATCAACTATACTCTAGTGAAAACAAAATTAAATAAAATTAAAACAAAAAAGCTAAAGACTGCCTCTGATTTCCTTCACTGTTAACAAGAATCCAGGTTTTAATTAAAATCCTTCATCTCTCAGATATTTTCATCAGAAGAATATGGTCAAATTATTTCATAGTGGCTTTTTTACTTTGGTATTATAAGTACTGTTACTTTAATGTTTAATTCCATACTTCTGTTCCCAAGTGTCTCCAATTTGGAAATTGACAAACATCATGTATATGTAAAAAATATATCTTTGAACAGAATTCAGTAACAAAAATCTAAAATACATATTTATTTTCCTCAATGCCAAAAATAGAGGAGAATTTATATTTTATGTGAAGTTTTTAACTGATGACACAAATTAACCATTGCAAATAATGTAAAGAACATAGTTGAGGGCCTGAGTATTCTAATATAAGACGATGTAGTTTGGGCTTGGAAAAAAAGATGAAAACCTTAAAGAGTGAGGTGAGAGAAAAACATGGTTCAGAAATGTTTCCCATTCATATCGTATATCCAGTTACATGAGATCAAAATGCCAAAACTTAATTCCTCAACATAAAACCATCTGTAGATTTCCTTATTGAGGACAAGAGGAAAAGTATCTCTTTTTCTCTCTGCTTGTATTTGAGGCTTCCCCTTTCAAACTAGGATATTCGTACCCTGAGGAGAGACTGAATGTACACCTGTATTTATTGTCATGCCAGCTACATGAAAAAAAACAGCATATCTATATACATAAATGCTATCACTTTCTAAAACTGTAATTGCCTTATCAATCACATTGTCATTTCTTCCACATAGCACACTATAATTTATGTAAATTGATTATAATTGGAAATTTTACCAATCCTTTGGTAGAACTTGGCAGATGAGATGAGAAAAATTATATAAACATATACATTTATAATATATATAAAATTATATATATATTACATAGTCAAAGAGCTCTATCAAACTTCATGTCCTGAACAGAGCTCATAATCTGTCAATTAATAAATTGTTTCTAAAATTTCATCTTTTATATGCAAAGATTTTGTGAAGAGATTGATCCTACAACTATTTCATGTTTGTTTTGTTTTAATCTGATGATCTAAAAACACTTTTATAAATATGGGTTTTGACTGAAGGTAAGTGTAAATGAACGACAGGCACACCAGCCAATGATGGAAAGAATTCAATGGATCTTTTCATCTTTTACTCCTTTTCTTTGTTCTTTTCCCTCTTTGTTATAGATACTAAGAAATTTTCCACTAGTAGGAGCAAATGAAATTCTATTTCAAAGGTGATGTTTCACTTCCAATATGTTTCATTCATTAATATAAAAAACTTCATGTTTTTGAAACCCTACAATAAGAGAGTTAGCTTTTAAAGACCCTGGTATAACTCTGATGTCTCCAAATGTCCTGCATTTTGTTCTTTTAAGGTCCACTGATTGTGTATATATAACACAATTTCAGTAAAATTTACCACGCTCTAGTAATTTTTTTTTTTTGCCTCAAAACCTAATGGAGGCTGTGGTAGTAAATGGAGATAATCAGTGCTCCTTCCCACACTTCAACAAAAGGAAATTAAATGTAATTTGAGAATGGATCATCTAGACATGTGCTAATTCAACATTGTGATTTAATATGCAGGCTTAATCCCAGGTAAAAAAGAATGAGTTAGATGATCTTTTTATAAGACAACAGAATTTCAGGTAATTTTATTTAGCCATTTTTATTGCAATGAAAAGTAAATATTCTCAGTTTTCTCATAAGCATTTTGTCATTCCGGTGTGGCTCACAACATAACACTGGGCATTGCTTCTCAATGTATGTATTATAAACATAGTTCTAGTCACTTTATTTCCAAATTGCTTTGGTGTTTTTACCACCTAAATTTTCATATGTTGTGTTTTTGTTTTGTTTTTTTTTAGATTTAAAGCAACACCAGATTCTGAATAATTAAGTTTCTGGCAGCACAATGGTGGATTGGATTTAATATGGAAAAAAAATAAAATCTTAGGAATGCAGATCTCAACTTTTTCAGCACTAATATTTCTTCTGAAACAGTAAGATATTCTAAGAAGAGAGATTATTTTAACAAAAAGCTTAAGAATCTGTATAACTCAGAGGGCTCCAATTTAGTATTAAAATACATTAATTCATGAGAATTTCTTAATCATATTAGGTCCAGCCTTGGGCTCACTATTACAGAGAGACTGTTCACTTGAGCTAGGAAAATAGGGCCTATATATAAGAAAGAGGTTTTAAAAATGCAAGGCATCCCACTACAATGTATCCCAATACAAGGTGTATGCTAAGATCTGAATTAGTACTCCAAGTGAGGTGTGCTACAGAATTCAGAAGCAGAAACCAGGATATAGATTGAAGCATGTGAAAACCAACTTTTGGTAAGAGATAACAAATCTTGGATAGGTTTGTTGTTGCTGTTTTGTTTTTCATAATTTCACTTTTTAGAGAAGTTTTAACTTTATAGCAAAATTGTGCACAGAGGGTCTCCATACCACCTCTTGGCCACAAGAGGCACAACCTCCCCCAATAACATCCTCCATCACAGTGGTACATTTATTACTAAACACCATTATCATCTAATGTCCATAATTTACATTAGGACCACTCTTGGTGTTGTAAAATCTATTGATTTTGAAAAATGTATAATGACATATTCACTGCTTCAGTATCATACGGAATATTTTCACTGGCCTAAAGATTTTCTGCAGTATGCTTATTCTTCTCTCCCCTCTAACCCTTGACTAAAACTGATCATATGACTGTCTCCACAGTTTTGCCCTTTCTGAAATGTCATATAGTTGGAGTCACACAGTGTATAGCTTTTTCACATTGGTTTCTTTCACTTAGTAATCAGCATTTAAGAATCTCCCATTTCATTTCATGATTTATCAACTCATTTCTCTTTAGCATTGAATAAAATTCCTTTACCTGGATGTGACACAGTTTATTTATTCATTCATCTACTTAAGGACAATCTTAGTTCCTCCTAAATTTTGACAACTATGAATAAAGCTGTTATTGGAGTTCAATTCATGGCTCATTGGTTAACAAATCCGACTAAGAACCATGAGGTTTCAGGTTCGATCCCTGGCCTTGCTCAGTGGGTTAATGATCCGGCGTTGCTGTGAGCTGTGGTGTAGGTTGCAGATGTGGCTCGGATCCTGCATTGCTGTGTCTGTGGTGAAGGCTGGGAGCTTCAGCTCCTGTTAGAGCCCTAGCTTGGGAACCTCCATATGCCATGGGTGCGGCTCTACATAAAGGCAAAAAGACAAAAAAAAAAAAGCTGTTATATACATCCACACACAGTATTTTGTGAGGACAATAGAGAAAGTTTTCCTGGCCTTTGAAAATAAGATGTGGAGAAAATATTTGAATGAATTAAGTAATTTGTTTAGAGAGCACAATAATCCTTCTCTATATGTTTTTAATATGGTTGAAAAGGACTGACTACAAGACAACTCCATAAAAGCATGTGAATATCTTGGGAAGTTTGATGTATATTCATATGACTATTTTTAGAGTATAAATAAAGTATTCAATTAGGATTGAGGGTGAATGAAGCATTAGGAAAAGGCAAGGAAGAAGGACTTCTTGTTCCAATGCTGGGTCTCTGCTTGGTCTTTTGCTCTGCCTCCATACTATGGACTTCACCAAACAAACCAAAACTATTCACAACTTTCCCTTTTGAAGCCATTGAATAATGACCTATTTTGATTTGAGTACATCTTTTGGAGGGCTCAAGCTTCCCATTCACTCAAAAGACTTATCCAAACCTTTCTTCCAACTACAAAAGGAACATAACTTCTTGTAAACATAAACATCTTCCTTGTGTCTATTTTCAGTGATATTCTAGTATTCTACAATTATATCCCAGGTAGAAGCCCTATTCCTTGATATTCCCCTATATTTATGGGAGCTTAATAATGTAGAGGTAACAATTTGTCTTTGTTATTTTTAATTTGAAATGTATATATTTTTTCAGATTTGGCAACCTAGCTAAGAGACTGTGGAACCATAATGAGTGAGTCTATTAATGACCTTAACCATTACTACCACTTGCTCAAGAGGGCAGATATTCTGGACATTTAAGCCAATTGTTGTCTCTTAAGAAGTGTCCCTTCCCTCCAATAACTTCTTCCTTGACATTTTAGAAATTCCAAAACTTAAGTTTCATGTTAAATAGGGTTCAAGCTCTCTAGGAAACAGTATTAAACAGAACTTATCTAGAAGATAAAAGCTAAATTAAGATTCATATTATTTATTACATTTTGTATGCTTTTTTGATACTGGTAACATCAATGAAAATTTCTGTTTGGATGTTGTTTATAATGTAGTGATGCAGAATAGTCCAAATAAAGAGTAGCTAGCTACATTTATTTCTCCGTGAGGAGCATAGTCACTTAGAGTTGAAAGGCAAGTTAGGATGAAACCATTATAAACTTCTCATTTTATAGGTTAAAACCAATCAAATCAAATGATTTTTCCAGAGATCATGTTAGTAGTAGCCAGAAATGGTGCCAAAAGCTCACAGCTTCTTGCATTATAGCATAACACATAATACCATGATGCCTAAACATAACAATATATTCAATGACAGTTTTAAAAATCACTCAGAAGAGTATAATAATTTTGAGTGTATGGGTGGAGGTTTCATCGCTTTATGTGTATCTCCTTTGTAGAAAAACAAGACACATTTATAACACAAGGGTATATATAGTTTAATTAATGGTGATTCTTTTTTTTTTCTTTTTAGAGGTGAACCTGTGGCATATGGAAGTTCCCACGCTAGGGGCCAAATCAGAGCTGCAGCCACCAGACTACTCCACCACCACAGCAATGTGGGATCTGAGCCACATCTGTGACCTAAATCACAGTTCATGGCAATGCCAGATCCTTAATTCACTGAGTGAGGCCAGGGACTGAACTCACATCCTCATGGATATTAGTCAAGTTTGTAACCCACTGAGCAACAATAGCGAACTCTCCAATGGTGATATATATCCTTACTTGAAAATATTTAAAGTGATAGTGTACAAATAGCAACACAAACTAAGGTTATTTCTGCATTTTTTCTGTCCCCTTGTTGTCAATACACGTCTGCTTATGTCACATAAGACAGTGTGTGTTTATCTTTTATAATTATATGTATAAATGTTTAATAGCAGTATACATTTTTAAAAGGAAGCTTGTCAATAATGTGTCCATCACAAAGTGATTTCATCCTTAGTTTTAAGGCATGTTTGCCATTCACCGACTCATTATAAATGCAACAGATCACAGATTTCTACTTGAGACATTGTTAAAACAGCACTTTTCTTTTGGTAACAATGCCTTTGAATTAATATTATTCAAGATAATAGGTCTCCAGTCATAAGAAGGATATTATAAAATTAAATATCACAGCATTTTATGATCAATGGTGAGTTTATTTCATTGCAAGAAAATAATTTAAGCCACTTTATATTGTAATTATAATGTTATAAATAATATAATCCATCTAGGGTGGAGTGAAGGTGAATATTTTAGCATGTGATAAAGATAAGGTATCATAGTTCTGAAAAGTTTATTTAAAGTAACTAATGTATTACAATTGTACATTTGGAGAATATATTGAGTAGTGTTAGGACAGTAGAGTCTCTTCAAATATCAATAATCTTAGGGAAGCTGGTTACCGTACGTGTTTTTTAAGGAGAGAATGTATCACTTATTTTTGAAATGGCATACATTAACTTCTTATGTAAGAAATACAATTAAAGTGCTATTTTAATAAAATTAATTTAAATGTTTCATTTTTTAAGAAAGAATTAGAACATTTTCAGTATTATAGCAAAATTGAGTGGCAAGTACACAGAGATCCCATAAATTCCCATACATACAACCTCCCCACTATTAATATTCCACAATACTGTGGAATGAACATAGCTTAACACACCATTTTCACCCAAAGACCACAGTTTACATTAGAGTTCACTCTTCATGTTACACATTCTGTGGGTTTGACAAGTGTCTAGCCACATGTATCCCCCAATGTAGTATCATACAGAATAGTTTCACTGCCTAGAAATCTCCTGTTTCATCCCTTTATCCCCCTAATCATTTAAATGCTCTTTAAATGTCTGATCTTTTAAATGTCTCCATAGTTTTGCCTTTTCTATTTTTTGTCGTATAGTTTGGATTCATACAACTAACAGTCATGTGGCCTTTTCTGGTTCTCTTATTTTACTCAGCAGTATGAGTTTAGGATCCCCACGTGTCTTCACGGCTCGATAGCTCTTTTTAACACCACATAATATCCAACTGTGTAGATGTATTACATTTATTTTCCATTCATCTACTGAAGGACATTTTGGTTGCTTCCAGACCTTGGCAGTTATGAATAAACTGCTATAAACATCTATATTCAGGTTTTTGTGTGGATGTTACTTTTAAACTCCTTTGAGTACATACTAAGGACCATAATTAGTGCATGATATTGAGTTTTATGGGAGCATACCAAGCTGTTTTCTTAAGTGGCTTGTATCACTTTGCATTAACCAACAGCAATGAATGAGAATTCCTGTTGTTTCACATCTTCTCCCACAGTTGTTGACATTATTTGTTCTGGATTTTGCCAATTGTGATAGGTTTGTTGTGGTATTTTCTTGTTTTAATTTGCATCTTTTGTGATGACGTAACATTGAACGTGTTCATTTGCCTATATGCCATATGTATGTCTTCTTTGATGAGGTTTTGATTTGTATTTACCTGATGATTAGTGATGCAGATTTTCTTTTCATGATCATGTTGACCATTTGGTTGTTGACCCATTTTTCATTGGGTTACTTGTTTCCGTATTACTGAATTTTAAGAATTTTCTGTATATTTTGTATAACAATCTTTATCAGATGTGTCTTTTGCAAATATTTTCTTTCAATCTGTGGCTTCTTTTGTCATTCTCTTGACATTAACTTTCACAGGGTAGACACTTCAAATTTTTTATAAAGTCCAGTTTATCAATGAATTTTTCTCATGGATCATAGCTATGGTGTATGTTTTGAGTCATCACCATAACTCAAAACATACACACACTCAAAAAAAAAAAAACCCAACTCAATTGGAAAAATAACTCAAAACATACACACACTCAAAAAAAAAAAACCCAACTCAATTGGGAGAATATACAAATAGACATTTTCCCAAAGAAGACATACAGAGAGCCAACAAGATCATGAAAAAAACTCAGCATCACTAATCATCAGGGAAATACAAATCAAAAGCACAGTGAGATATGACCACATGCCCACCAAAATGCATATTATCAACAAGACAACAAAAACAACTGTTGATGAGGATATGGAGAAAAGGAAACCCGGCTGTACTGTTGGTGGGAATGCAAGTTGATATAGCTACTCTATGGATAACAATATTAAATGTTCCTCAATTAATTAAAAATAAAACAATCATATGATCCATCAGTTCCAATCCTGGGCATTTATTCAAAGAAAACAAAAAGCTATATACACCCATATGTTCATTATGGTATTATTTACAGTAGCCAAGATATGGAAGGAACACAAATGTTCATCAACAGATGAGTGGATAAAGAATATATATATATATACAATGGAATATTAGCCTTGAGAAAGAATAAAATCTTGCCATTTGAAATGACATGTAGGTGTTTTTTTTTTAATGATTTTTATTTTTTCCATCATAGCTGCTTTACAGTGAAATAAATCAAGGACAAATACTCTATGATTTAATTTATATGTGGAATCTAAAGGACAAAATAAATGAAAAAATACAACAAAACAGAAAGAGTTATAGATACAGAGAATAAGCATGTTGGCGAGCAGAGGCAAGTGGGAAGAGGAGAAAAATTAGATGTGGGAAATTAAGAGGTACAGACTTCCAGTTGCAAAACAAATGAGTCATGGGTATGAATTGTACTGTGTGGGGAATATATTAATAACTACCTCACAGACTAACAAATTCATAGAAAAAATATCAAATTTTTGATTATTATTGTAGAAGAGGGATAACTCAATGAAGGTGCCAAAATGTATAAATTTCCACTTATAAGTAAGTAGTAGGAATTTAATGCATATCATGATAAATATACATCACACTGATGTACGTTGTATATGAAAATTGTTAAGAGTGCAAATCCTGAGGTCTCATCACAAGGGGAAATGTCATTTTTCTATTTCTTTTACTTTATACCCCTAAGAGATGCTTGATATTCATTAAAACTTATTATGATAATCACTACATAAGTCAAATAATTACTCTGTAAAACAAATATATAGTATTCTATGTCAATTATATATCAGTAAAACTGGAATGATTTTTTTTTTGTCTTTTTGCCTTTATGTAGAGCCGCACCCGCAGCATATGGAGGTTCCCAGGCTAGGGGTCTAACAGGAGCTGTAGCCGCCGTCCTTCGCCACAGCCACAACAACGCGGGATCCAAGCTGCACCTGCAACCTACACCACAGCTGATGGCAACGCCAGATCCTTAACCCACTGAGCAAGGCCAGGGATCAAACCTGCAACCTCATGGTTCTTAGTCGGATTCGTTAACCACTGAGCCACGAAGGGAACTCCCCGGAATGCTTTTTTTTAAATAAATAAAAATTTATCTATAAACTTAGAGTCATTTACATTTTCTCATATAATCTTCTAGGGTTTTTAGAGTTTCAGATTTTATATTTACGTCTTTTGTTCCTTTTGAGTTAATGTTTCTGAAAGGTCTAAAATCTGTGTCTAGATTGATATTTTTCATGTGTATATCTAGTTGTTCCAGCACTACTTGCTAAAGATTGTATTTGCTCTGCTGTGTTTACTGTACTATTTTTCATATGTCAGTTGATTACATCTATGGGGGTCTCTTTTGAGGCTCCCAGTTCTGTTCCATTGACCTGTTATCCTTCTCTGTCACCAATACCACAATCTCTTGGTTACTGTAACTGCATAGTAAATTTTGCAGTCAGGCAGTGTCGGTCTGCTGACTTTGCTCTTGTTCTTCAATATTGTGTTGATCCTAAGTCATTTGCCTCTCCCTAAGAATTTTAGAATTAATTTGTTGATATCCACAAAATAATTTGCTGGTATTTGAATTGGGAATGTATTGAATTTTTAGATCAAATTGCAAAGAACTGATATATTGATGATATTGAGTCTCCCTATCTATTAACATAAATTATATTTCCATTTATTTAGGTCTCCCTTTATAGTTTTCATCAGAATTTCACAGTTTTGGCCATATAGATCTCATGCATACTTTGTTAGATTTATACCTAGTATTTAATTTTGGTGATACTAATGTAAATGATATTGTGTTTTTATTTTCAATCCCACTTGTTCATTGCTGGAATATTGGGAAATAATAGACTTTTTGCATTAAATTTTTATCCTGAAATTTTGCTTTATTTTTTTCTAGATGTTTTTGATCCAGTCTCTCACATTGTCTACATAGATAGTCATGTCATCTGCCAACAAAATTTTGTTTCTTCCTGCTTAAACTATGTACCTCTTATTTTCTTTTTTGTTTTATTGCTTTAGCTGACTTCCAGTAAATTGTTGAAAATCAGTGGTGAGAGACCCTTGTTTCTGTTATAAAGAGGAACATTTTGCATTTCTCACCATTGTATATGACGTTAGCTGTATATTTTTTGTAGATTTTTCAAATAAAAATTAGGGAAATACCTCTTTATTCCTCGTATACAAAGAGTTTTTATTATTAATTGGTGTCGAATTTTGCCAAATGCTTTTCTATAGATATAATCATGGAATTTCCTTCTTTAGCCTGTTGATGTGATGAATTATATTAATTGATTTTCACATGTTGAATCTGTATTATATATCTAGAATAAATCCCACTTTGCCATGGGTCATAATTCTTTTTAAAAATTGTTGAATTTCATCTGCTAATATTTTCTTAAAGATGTTTGCATATTGTTCATGAGCAATATGGTCCTGTTTTTTTTTTTTTCCTCAAAATGTCTTTGTTCTGTTTTGATATTAGGGTGATGCCAGTCCCATAAAGTACCCCCACTTCTTTTTTCTTCAGGAAGAGATTACAGAGAATTGGTATAATTTGATAGAATAAATAAGTTCAGCTGGATCAGATGCTGTCTGGTTATTACTTATAAAATGTAACTTTTTAAATAGATGGCTTACTGATGTTTTTCTGTGAGTTTTGGCCCACTGTGTTTTTCAAGGAATTGATCCATTTTATCTAGGTTATCAAATTTGTGGGCATAGAATTGTTCATAAATTCCCTTAACTTCTCTTTATTTTTTTTCTTTTTGTCCACGGCTATGGGATACAGAAATTCTGAGGCCAGGTTTCAAACCCACACAAAAGCAGCAACTTGAGCCACTGCAGTGACAAAACGACATCCTTAAACCCTTGCCACCAGGGGAACTCCCCTTTACTTTTCTTTAAATGTTCATGGAACTTATACGGATGCCTTCTAATTTATTTCTGATATCAGTTATTTTTATTTTAGTTAATCTCGCCAGAGGCTTAGAGATTTTATTTTGAAATAATAACTCTTTTGGAAGAATCAGCTTTTTTAAAAAAAACGTTGATTTTGTTTATTGACTTATATTCGATTTCATTTATTTCTTCTCTATTTTCTCCTGCTTAATTGGATTAATTTGGTCTCCATTTTTTCTATTTTCCTAAGGTGGAAGCTCAGGGTACTGATTTTAGATTTTTCTTCTTTTCTAAAATATGTTTCCAATGGTATAAATTTCTAAGTCCTGCTTTTGCTGTATCCAACAAATTCTAAGATTTTTTTAGTTCAAATAATTTTAAATGACATTTTTTCACCAATATATTCTTTAAAAATTGTTCTTTAACTTTAAATGTTTGGGGATTTTCCAGATATGTTTCTATTATATATTTTTAAATCACTTCCATTGTGTTCTGAGAACAGACAGGATATTCATTATTTTAAGATGTTTAAGGTGTATTTTATGGCTCAGAATTTGGCTTTATCTTGGTGAATGTTCAAGTTCTTTTGATAAAAATGTATTCTATGGTTGTCTATAGATGATAGTTATATCCAGTCGATGACGGCACTGTTGAATTCCAGGATGTTTTTACCGAATTTCTGCTTTCCCGATCTATTTATTTCTCTTAGAAATCTCCTAATATATTAGTTAATTCATCTATTTCTCCTTTCATTTCCACTAGTTCTCTATAAGCTTTTGCTTCAGATCACACTATAACAGCAAACTTACCACTCATATAAGACCAATTATAGTTTTGGTGATAGACATTCTAGTACGGCTTGGTATAGAGATGAAACTAAATGATTTAACTGATAGATCCATTTAATTTACTATCAACTACGGCACTGAGTAATATATTGGTAAAGAAAACTTAGCCATTTGGTTTGATAAGCTCTAGAAGATGCGTATGGATTTGAGGAGTATGTAAATAACAAGATACTCTTTTCCTAAATAATAAAATAGTACTTTAAAAACAAATAAAAGCATGAAGTAAATAAATAAAAACAAATAAATAATATATAAATAAATAAGTAAATAAATAACAGCCACTTTTCATGTAAGTGAAGAACAGACTAAATTGTTGTATCATAAACTAAGCTGTTCATTTTCAAAGAAATTTAGACTCCATCACATAGTTCATCATGAAAATCAATTACTACAATTTGAGATGGATATCAGAAATATTTTTGTCAATTTTCTAAGAAGTGATTAATGTAAACATTTATATCTCTTGTCTTCATTTTAGAGCCATTCAAGAAGATGGGGTGATTAGATTATTTTCCTCAAATTCATGCTTTGAGACATTCAGAGTAGATTACCACTATATAATATGTTGGGACTATTTGGAAATATGGATCAGCACGAAAAAGTTTCACTGTCCCCAGGTAGCAAATTACTGGGGGGAAAAAAAAGCTATCTGGGGACTGTTTGCTGGAAATTTCAGGTCTGAGAGAATCAGCACATTACAAAAAAAAATCATATTAACACCTCTTTACACATTGCAAGGGGAAAACATATTAGCAAATTTTTATATGATTGATTCCTAGATTTTTGCTTTCTAAGTATCCATTTCTTCTATGTTAATTTCTTAAGAGGAGAATTTGGATTATTTCAGTGACCTGACTTGCACCTGATATTATCTTTAGGTGTGATTTTTCACTCAGATATATTTAATTAACTGTTCATAGATTTATAGGGCCCAGAGCAGATGGATGATTTGTTTTCCCTCATTCTGCATAATAAAATCCTGCCTGAAAACACAATATTTTATCAGTAAAAGAGTATTAGTAGATAGACTTCAAGAAAGATCCTGTTTCTGTTGTTCCATCTGAAAGCATCTTTGGAATTAAGATCCTACAGCTGCCAATTCCTTAGCATCAAAATGGACATGGATAACAAACTTGTGGTTGCCAAGAGGGAGGGGGTTAATGGGAGGGGCTGGGAATTTGGGGTTAATAGATGCAAACTATAGCCTTTGGAATGGATACAGTGAGATCCTGCTGTATAGCACTGGGAACTATGTCTGGTCCCTTGAGATGGAGCATGATAATGTGAGAAAAAGGAATGTATGTGTGTGTGTGTGTGTGTGTGTGTGTGTGTGTGTGACTGGGTCACCTTGCTGTGAAGTAGAAAATTGATGGAACACTGTAAACCAGATATAATGGAGAAAATAAAAAATCATTATAAAAAATGGTAGCAGGTCTGGAACTCAGAGAAGTCAAAAAAATCAATGTGTAAAACAAGAACCTACAGAATCATGCATTGTTATTTCCAATTTGTGTTGACGATAGCAGTTTCCTGGAGAGTAGTTCTGTTTCACACACTTATGGATCAACTATTGCCAAAGGTACATGGGAAGTTGGGGGTCCTAAATTTTGAGCATATTTGAATCTCTGAAGCTCCTTCTGTACAGTTTTTCATATTAAATTTAAAGCTTCAAATACTACAATATGATTGACACGACCAATTGCATAGAAACTTTCCTCATCTTAACTCTAATTGTGTGTGGGGAGGGTATAAAAACAGCTTTCTGATTAACTTAAAGTGAACTTGATAGCAGCAATACTAACAGAATCAGTTACCACTGATTTAGCACCAATTAATTGCCAAAAATTCTTATTAGTAAATATAAATGTTTAAATATTAATATAAACACACACAGTTAATACATACAGGCAAACTTATAATACATTATTACATTAATTTTTCAAGCAAGGAAACTAAAGCTTAGAGATAATAATATTTTTCCAAAATCTTACAGATAATATTGATATACTTGATTTTAATAAAGTTCAGCCTGACCTCAGAGCCTATGATTTTTTTTTTATTAAACCTGGCCTTTATAAGATTCTCTTGTTATCAAGTTTGACTTCTAAAACTATAATTTCTTCTCTATGCTTTGCTCAATTATGACTTTTAAGTTCCCACTTTCTCTCTACCCTTGTAGCTTATATTTCTGGGCCCCATGTATCTATTGCATATTAATATGTACAAGTGATCTTCCAAAGGTAAAAGCAGGAAGAGTATTACCTTATTAGGGAACAATGTGCCGAACCAAGATCGTATGTGGAGGTAGTTTTTGGAAGGTAACCTGAAGTCAAGACAGAGAGCGGATTAGGTGCCCCAATACATGTGGAAACTTGACTTAAATGGATTTGAGGAAAAGGACTTCCAACTTAGAATATATAGAAGGCAAGTGAGATTTAGATGTGTTTAGATGTTCTGAATACAGTATTCTACATACTGTATCTTTTCTAATATACAACTCTCCACCAGATTCTTATATATCATCAATTAAACCTGGAGTCTGGAACTTCCTATTTCATGATACTTGCTAAGCTCAAGGAGAGATCACTTTGTGGTATTCTCTCCTTAAGTTTGACAAAATTCACATGTGCACATCATGTGTAAAATGCTAGTCAAGATTATTTTTCCAAATAAAATGTATAATTTTTTTCAAAGTAATCACTATTTTCTATCTTGACATTTGTAGAAAATTTATTCACTAAATACTTAATTATTTTGTCTCCTTAGTAGCCACTCTAATGAGTCTAAATTTCTGGGTGCTTTTATTTTGCCTAGTGTGTGATTAAATATATTCGGTTTCAATTGCATTACGTCTCCTTTTTTATCCCCAAACCACACTTTACAATAAATTAAATGAAACAAAATATTATTCCTAATCAGATGTATTAATTTTGTGACTAAAATTGTTTTTTCTACAATATAAGGTTGTAATACATATGTTCTAACAAATTCCATCCTTTCTTTCCAGAAACTCTCCTGAATAATCTAGAATTTGAACTCTGTAATCTTAGAGGCATGATTGTGGCCCTGAGTCTTAAAGTGAAAAAAATATTAGAATTTTCCATCTGTGCTTTTCTACAGAAATTATTTCTAATCCAAAGAAATTTGATGGGTGTCCAGGAATCCCTATGTTATATCATAACTATGAAATAGACAATCTTACCACCATCATTATTTATAGTTCAATTGTTATATTAATGCTCTGCACCAAAACTTATGTTAACATTTATTATGTGCTACAAAGTAATCTGCAAACATACTCACATGTTGCATGCATTTCATTGTCATAAAAGGGCAATAAAACTTAAGTGCTCAGTTCCCATTTCTCTAAGATTCACAAAAATTTGCATAATTTCCCAAATGTTTCTGCAAACACACCTGACCATGAAAGACTATAAGATGGCTGGCATTGGAATATCTCTATTCATAATAGAGGCAAAATAGCCAATATACGAGTTCATAAATCCAGAAATCTTAATTTATTAGTGGTCTCTCTTTTCCTATTTTAATATTTAGCCTGTTGATATTTCTGTAATGAGTTTATTTAAACCTTACTAGTTATTATTAAACTCATCATATTGTTACTGTGCCCAATAAAGTTACCCCTGTTTTCCACTTGAGTTTTTTTTTTTTTATGCTTTTGATGGGACGCAAATACTTCAACTGAGAGAAAAGGGAATATATTTCAAAATTTATAATTTTACAATGTATACTTTAGCATGAAAAATTATATGCTGCAGTAAATCAAAGAATACCACTATATTTCCCAATTCCACTTGAATTAAAAACTGGAAAAAAGTTCATTTTGGAAAGAAAACACTGAATTAATCTAATCACATGTCCTGGTTACTACTTAAACCCTTTTTAAGGGAGAGGCAGTGTGGTTTCAGACTTAATGTCCTTCGATGCTCATGTCATAGGGCTAATGTAATAAGGTCACTTCCATGTCTGGTTCTTTGCAGATCTAAGAAGTTTGCAAAATATGGAATCATTTGAATAATAAATCCGTGGTATTGATTACGAATCCAGAATTTCCAAAATTGTATATGAAAATGTTTTTAATGTTTCAAAAAAGTCTTGCATTTATTTTAAGTGATTTAAATGATGTTTTTTAATGTCTACAAGGAGAGTCATACAACTAATGTAATATTATTGCTATCCCACCAGTCCTTTACTTTAATAGTAAACATCATGAAAATATATTCATAATATTTATCATTTCTCTCCTCATTGTGACTACAATTGACTGGTCTCTAATCATTGACAAGTTGCTCTTCCGCATTTGTTTCCACCAGTGATTGCTGGTTTTATTAGGGATGTAATCAAATCCAATCTGTCACATCTGAATTGAAAAATAAAAGCAGCACCTAAAATCTTTGAGTTGTGTATGTTTGTTTTCTGCTTCCATTTTAATGCTCTCATTTTATATTGTTGCCAGCCACACTTCTTTTAAAAAGCTGTTAACTTGATCTGGCATTGGTGTGAGCTGTGGTGTAGGTTGCAGATACGACTCAGATCTGGCATTGCTGTGGCTGTGGCATAGGTTGCAGATACGACTCAGATCTGGCATTGCTGTGGCTGTGGCATAGGTTGCAGATACGACTCAGATCTGGCATTGCTGTGGCTGTGGCACAGGCCAGCAGCTGTAGCTCCGATTTGACTCCTAGCCTGGGAACCTCCATATGCCTCAGGTGTGGCCCTAAAAAGCAAAAAAAAAAAAGCTGTTAACCCGATTTAATTTGAAGTAACAACAGAAGAAATGCAATATCATGGTTGACTTTAGAGTCAGTTCAATGGCATAGTCTAATGGTTATCAAGCCATTAACTTTGGCAATCTTTATGAAAATCTGTTGCATGAGATTTTTCCATTATCATAGTTGACTTATAATGTTGTGTTAATTTCAGGTATGGAGCAAAGTAATGCAGTTACACACAGACACAAAGTTTTTTCAGATTTTTTCTCTAATAGGTTGTCACAAAACATTGAGTAAGGCTCCCTGTGCTAAACAGTAGACCCTTGTTCATTATCTATTTTATATCTAGTAGCTTGTATGTGTTAATCCCAAACTCCTAATTTATCCAACTTACCTTCCTCTTTTGGTAACCATAAGTTTGTTTTTTAGACATCACATATGAGCAGTATTGTATGATATTTGTTTTTCTCTGTCGGTTTTATGTCATTTAGCTCAAAATGGATTGGAGACACAAATTTGAGACAGAATACCATAAAACACCTAGAGGAAAACATAGGCAGAACACTCTTAGACATAATTTTTCTTAGTGTCTTTTTGAATATGTTTCCTAGAGTAATGGAAATAAAAAGAAAAATAAGCAAATGAACATTTTAAACTTTAAAACCTTTGTACAGTTAAGGAAAACATAAAAAATAATAAAAAAAGGCAACCTATAAAATGGAAAAAATATTTTAAAATATGTAACCTATAAGGGATTAATCTCCAAAATATATAAACAGCTCATAGAGCTCAATATCAAGAAAACAGACAACCTAATCAATAATTGGTGCTGGGAAAACTCATCTGTTACATGTAAAAGAATGAAATTAGAATATCCTCAAATACCATACACAAAAATAAACTCAAAATGGATTTAATATTTAAATATAGGGCTAGATATTATAAAACTCCTAGAGGAAACAGAGACAGAATTCTCTTCAACATAGATCACAGCAACATCTTATTTTATCTGCCTTAAGAATAATGATAATAAAAACAAAAATAAACCAATGGCACTTAATTAAATTCAAAAGCTTTTGCACAGCAAAGGAAACCATTTAAAAAAAAAAGAAAGGACATTTTAAGGAATGCTCAAAATCACTAACAATTAGAGAAATGCTCATCAAAATTGAAATGAAGTACCAGCTCACATTGGTCAGAATGACCATCATTACTAGTCTACAAATAACAAGTGCCAGAGAGGGTATGGAGAAAAGGAAAGCCTCTTGCTCTGTTGATGGGAATGTAAATTTTTGCAACCATTATGAAAAACAGTATGGACGTTTCTCAGAAAACTACATATAAAAAACTAGCATATGATCCAGCAATCCCACTTCTGGGCATATATCCAGACAAAATTTTCATTCAAAAAGATAAATGTACCTCTGTGTTCATTGCAGCAATATTCACAATTGCCAAGATGTGGACATAACCTAAATGTCCATTGATAGATGAATGGATTAAGAAGATGTGGTACATATATGACAATGGAATACTACTCACCTATAAAATAGAACAAAATAATGCCATTTCAGGAACATGGATTTGAATAGACTCTCATACTAAGTGAAGTAAGTCAGAAAGAGAAAGACAAATACCATATGATATGATTTACATGTGGAATTTAATATATAGCACAAATGGTCCTGTCTGCAAAACAGAAACAGACTCATGGACACAGAGAACATACTTGTGGTTGCCAAGGGGGAGGGGGGAGGGATGGGGATGGAAGGGGAATATGGGGTTGGTAGATGCAAACTATTACATGTGAATGGATAACCAATAGTGTCTTACTGTATAGCACAGGGAACTATTTACAATCTCTTGGGGTAGACCATGATGGAAGATAGTATGAGAAAAATAATGCATATATATATATATATATAGAGAGAGAGAGAGAGAGAGACCGGGTCATTATGCTTTACAGTAGAAATTGACACAACACTGAAAATCAACTGTAGTCTAATTATTAAAAAAAATCACAAAAAAGTACATCTTGATGGCCAAAAAACACATGAAAAGATGATCAACACTTCTACTTATTAGAGATACACAAATAAAATCTACAATGAGGTATCACCTCACGTTGGTCATAATGGACACCCTCATAAAGTCTACAAATGATAAATTCTGGAAGGGTTGTGGAGAACAAGCCACCCTCCTACACTGCTGGTGGCAATATTAAGTGGTGCAGCTATTACAGAGAATATTATTGAGGTTTTTTAAAAACTTAAATATAGTTAGTATATAATACTGTAATCCCAATCATGTGCCTATGTCTGGAGAAAGTCATAATTTGAAAACATACACACACTTAATGTTTACTGCAGCACTATTTACTATAGCCAAGACATGGAAGCAACATAAATGACTATCAAGAGATGAATGGTTAAAGATCTTGTATGTAATGTGTGTGTGTGTGTGTGTGTGTAGTTGAATATTAGCCATAAAAATACAAAATTATATTTTGTCATTTACAGAAACATGGATGAGTCTAGAGATTATATACTACTAAGTATGCCAGACAGAGGACAAATATCATATGATATTTATCAGATTCTGTAGCAGCAGTTTCCTTCAAATGAGTAAAGTGTTTACTAGAACTGAGGAAGTGGAAGCTTTAAGTACAGAAATCTTTAAAGAAGCTTACCTATAAAGTAGAGAAAATTGGTTGATATATATTCCAAAAAAACTCATGTGAGAGCAATTGACTGTACTATATTAAAAATTTCTGTTCAAGTTTTAAAATTTTCTAAATTTTAACCCTTAACCAAAGTCAACTACTTTGTGTCTATTTCCTTGAGCCTCTCAGAGACATTTTGTTCATCAGATGAATTAATCTGTGATCTATGAATAAATGGCAGGTTATCAGATTACTATTCCAGGTAACATAATGATACACTGACAGACTTTCTAGGAGGATCAAATGAACATTTTTAATATTGGGATGAGACTGGAGAATGAGAATTGAGAAAAATGAAGCACCAGAATTTCTGAAATGAAACAATCTAAGAGGTCTACATAAGATCTACAACCATCATGAATTAAAAAACATGATAGAAACCTATCAACTATTATCAACATTAGACCTTAATGTCATTTTTTTTAATTTCAGGATTATATCTGGAGCTTCCAAGGGAAATTTTCTCAGGCAACTAATATTGCCTTGGGTTCTCATTGACATTAGGGCAAAGAAAGGGAGTGATCTACTGAGAGTCTGTACCCTCTGTGCTGAGAGAATTCAACAGACAATCCATGGAGACAGGCAGCATCAGGAAGTACATGAGGTTCCAGAGATTTCAGTTTGGGTAGTGATTTCTTAGATCCTGGATCACTTACTTACTTATTTATTTACTTAAGGCTTTGTTTTATTG
Source organism: Catagonus wagneri (assembly GCA_004024745.2). Classification (NCBI taxonomy): domain Eukaryota; kingdom Metazoa; phylum Chordata; class Mammalia; order Artiodactyla; family Tayassuidae; genus Catagonus; species Catagonus wagneri. The sequence goes on from PVHT021183607.1 coordinate 1,550,203, forward strand.
CTACACTCTGTCTGCAAACTGCTTGAATTTTAGAAATATTTTCCTAATCTGTTAAATCTTAAGATATTGCTTATATTAATGTTGTAACATCTATAACTTGAATTTATATGGATGATTATATATATACATATATATATAAAATGCTATTGTCTTACAAATGTTTAAAGTTTTTTTTTTTAAAGCTGAATAACCCCTAAATTTCTGTAATATATAGAATGTTGGAAAAGACAAAGATCTGCTACTAATGAGCCACATAATTTTAGGGCTAGGACTTAACATTTCTGAGATTCTGATCAAAAGATGGTGGTAGTTGGATACATAATCTTTAAGAACTCTTTTTTAGAATTAGTAGTTTTATTAAGGAGTCTTCTGAACAGAGGATCTTTGGAGAGTCAAACATCTGAGTATTTGGGATCACTGAAGATATAAATAAATGTGTTATTTCTTTATAGGCTTAGAAGCAAAAAAATACTATTTCAAAGGATTGTTTACATATTTACAATTCAAATATTTCTGAGAATAGCATTGAGTCTTCCCACTGAGAAAAACCAATATTTGGGTCTTATTAGTTGAAGGAAGCAAAAAGAAATCTGAGAAACTTCAAATACTCACTCACAGTAACCAATTTGGGAAAGTGCTATCTGGAATCTTTCTCCTGCTGAGGCTCTAAAGACCAATTTCTTCAACAGAAGATTTACACATGAAGTATGATAATGTTTGGCAAGTAAATTGGCACAGTCATAGAAGGAACAAATATATTGCACCTTAAATTAACTACAGAACATTTGCAATGACATTGTGTATCATCCAATAGCCTGTTTAGCATTATTAGATCACTGGCTTCCTCTTTTCTGGGCTTTATTGTTAGGAACTAAACTAACTTAGCCTTAGTATCATTCTGTGTAGTAATCAGAATTTTACATATACTAACACAACACATCTGTCTGAGGTTCTGAAATATATTTTTAAATACATTTTAGAAACACATACACAAATTACTTCAAAGTAATATATTTCTTAAATCTAATTCAAAAAGTTCATTTATTTTGTAATTTATAGACCTAAACATTGGTGTTTAGATGTACTGTAATAAAAAGTTATTTAATACATAAATAATTACTTATTTATATAAATATGTAATTCATATTAACATGCAAGTTCATGTATGTTAGCTTCATATTTTTATGTTAAGTTTGTAATTTTTTTAACATCATAGATATGTCTCATTAAAGAAGAATATATCACACTATCAGATTCTCTGTTATCACACTGCTTCCAAACAGAAGTTTATCCAAATCCTCCTGGATGCTATATTTGATTTGAAAATGCTCTAAAAAACACTTTCTTCTATGTGCAATTCTGCCAGAGTCCAGCTCCAGCAGGTCCAGGAGCCACCGAAGGATGGACGGTGTTGGAAAGAGAGAGCCAAACAACAGAGTTCACTGAGCAGGCATCTCTGTCTCTCAACAGATCTGCATCTTTGTTTATTAGCTATAGAAATGTCACCTAAATATACATCATAATTATACATTAAGGTATTGTACAATCATTATTGCAGAAAGTAATGTTCACAAAGATTTCCTTGAAATTTTCCCATGACTAAATAAGCCCCTTATTAGCATTTTCCATTATGAATATGTGTATTTCTTAACCTTAACAAGTTCTATTCTTAATCTATTTTTAATCTTTACTATTGTTTTAAAAGTTAAAGTTCTAAAAGGTCACAGAATGTTCAGCAATGCCAGGCTGAAAGGGAAATGTTCCATAAAGTTCCCTTTATGGCAACTTGCCCTTTTCTTTGTGTAGATTTTTTAAGTATAGATGGACATGTCTTATTTTTATTGTCTTAACATATTACTAATCTAATCTTTGGCAATTTCTTTAGTTCAATCGTATAATATTTATGTTACTTATTGTTCTGTAAAGAAAGTTTACATGAGAAGGGAAACAGAGAAATATTCCTATTTTTGAACTTAGGTAAATGTCAAATTTTTCACATTAGGCCAATAGCCAGTTACTAGTCATATGCCGTCTAAAGCCCTAACCACGTCTGCGGTCATTTACTATAGTCTCAGGGAGAGGGATAATATTTCTATGTATAGTTTACATTTGAGCACTAATTAAAGGTGCAGCTCTACTATTTTGAGCCAAGCCAGCTCCTGCCTTAGAAGCCTATAGCTGCCTAAAAATCCTTCCCATAGGACCACAGGGGCCTCGAATTAGTAGTGGATTTATGGTAGGAGGAGCCCTGACCCTGATATTGAAAATGTGGGTAGAATTCCCAGATATAGAGCTTTGGATGAAATTTTTTTGGGTATTTACTCCGGGGGCCTGGGAGAGCCCCTCAGTGTTGTTGGAAACATACTGAGACCCCACTACGATAATGACCAAGCCTATTCCCAAGACAGGGACTAACATCATCAGTGGGAGATACTGATTTCGTGCTAAGCAACAAATGCTGTGCAGATGTTGTCTTCCTCTCACTGTGGCTGTGTCAACCAGCAAGAGTGGATCGGCTCCTGGCACAATTCCATAATGTTTTTCTTTATTTGAAAGAAAATTTCTATATATAGTAATTAAATATAAGGTCAAGATTAAGATTTTTTTCAATATTTCTAGTCTGTGTGGAGAAAATCTGTGCTTATATACATAAAATCCCACTCTACAATTACTGTAATTTCATGAAGATTTTATTATGTTTATCACTGTGCTTGGAAAAACTTCTGGCACATAAGAGATGCTCAGTAAGCATGTGATTCATATTGATACCAGCAGGTGCTGTCAGTGAAGTCTATTTTTATAAAAGAGGTGGTGGCTATACAATGACTCTCTTGGTTAGCAAAATTCCTACTCACTCTCAAAAATTATTTAAATGTGGGAGAAGGCATGTTAAAAATCCAAAAATATTCATAGTTCTCCATAATTTGCTAGAATTAAAATCATCATGCTTACAGGCTATAAGAGGCATTCCAGGACCAGAATTTATTGCCTAAATTGAGCCCTATGCTCAGCATTACATGATAGTCTTTCTCTCAACTTGCCAAAATCAGAAATCAAAGCTTAGAATTTCACTGATTAACCCAATTCAAATCAACTAACAGGGATAGTGCTAGGCTTAGTGTTTGATACCAGCTTTGTTTTTTTCATGCTGACATGAAAAACTGCCTCCCTATTGACTGAATTAAGTGGTCTTCTCCATCAGCCAACCTCAGTACATGTAACGTAAAGCATCAGTATGAATTAACTGAACAAATTATTCATTCCAGGTCAAAGCACAAAACGTTTATATCCACAATACCAGGTAAAAGAAACCTGTCACTGAACTTAGCAAAGCCTGCTACCTGGATAATTTTTTAAAAAATAGAAAACTTAGAGGAATGGAAAATTGTCAGCTTCATAATAAGTAGCTCAACACAATCTGAGATTGAGATCTCTCACATTCTGGCCAACAGGAATTTGCAGACAGATGCTGTGTGTGGAGAAAATGAATCAGAAATACCTTCAATTTGATATCTCTAATGGCTCAATAGCTGGTTAAGTCCCACTTTAAATACTGGGCCACTAAGCTTTTCCTTACTGCTCAGCAATATAGTTGAATGGCAGAAAATAAATAGTTAAAAACTAATCAAATGGAAAGAAGGGCCCAAGTGACCTCATTCATCTGAAATGAAGGGAACTATAAATGGAATCTAGGGGATAATTTGAAAAAGCATGAAGTGCTTATTTTCTGCAGAGAGAGAAAATAAGATTTTTACACTCGTAAAAAAATAAATTATCAATCAGCTCTAAATGATTCATGCCTATGTTGGAGATACAATTAAAAATTTAAGATACATGCTTCTAAAATGAACATTAAGATTATGTGATTCAGAGTATAAACTGAGTAGGGAGAGAAAAAATAGACACTCAGTGTGGACTTGGATGATAGTATATTTAGGGCCATAGCTGACTAGTTGTTTAAATTGCCCTTGCTGGGGGAAGGATAAAGATGGCAGAGGAGTAACACATAAGGTTAAATTTCTTACACAAACACATAAAAAATAGACAAAACTATATGTAGAATGATTCACACAGAATATCTACTGTATGCTGGAAGAAGAACTAAAACCTCCACAAAGGGTTTACCCTCCACATAACTGGGTAGAAAAAAAGTAAAAAAAAAAAGACAGAGTAAAAAAGGAATCAGGGTCAGACTAGCACTCCTGAGAGAGAGCTGTTAAAGAGAAAAGAAACCCACACCATGGGAAACCACCTAATCAACAGGGAGATAGTAGATATGGAGGGACCTCAAAATTGCCCAAAACAAACAAATCAACAAACAAAACCACAGAACCTGGACTGAGGAGGGCAAACTAAAGTGAGAGCTGAATAGATTATATGAACCACTACCCCATACAACACAGCCTGAGATGCATAGGGTGGGGTCTGGGCACTGAGACTCAGGCTCCAGAGATCAGTTTTCTATGCGGGGAAAGATTGCGGGGCTAGGGAGAGGTGTGTCAAAGGTTGGGAGAAGAATGCCACAGCCAAGGAAACCCAGGAGGAGGTCTGGGCCAGCAGGAGAAACAAGGCATCATTGTTGGGGAGACTGAGAGGAGGAGGGTCGGACCACCAAAGGAATCTTTTTCCCTTTGCATGCATGGGCTCTCAGAGGATGAAAAGAGGCCACTTGCTCAGGCTACAGGAGACCATCAGAATCTTGTGTGGACTACAGGTGGTCAGACACCTCTTGTTTGGGCTACGGGCAGTGGGAGACTAACACTGACATGGTGTCTCCTGCATGATCTACAGGTCATAGAAAAAACCACAACAGTCATCTCAGAAACCAGAGGGAGATATTGGCAGCAATCACTAGGTGTCTGTGAACAGGCTACATCTGTAGTCCCAGTCACCTCAGAGGTTGGCAAAAAAGTAGGCACTGAAACTGAACATGACTGATGCTCTCACTCACTTGGGAACATACCCTCCCTGCTGCCATTGCCAAAATATCTGGGCAAAACCAACACATTCTTGATCAGTGTAATTTCACAGGGCCCTGCAGCTAGGAGCAGCCTGTGCAGTAGTTCCTAAGTAGGCTAAGCAGGGTGGAGTGTGTCATGCATGGTCTACAGTTTGTGGGGCACATCATCACTGTTATCTATAACTTCAGATGTAGGTGTGACCTACCACCACTAGGGGTCCATGAATAGGCACTACTTGCAACACCAATCCCCACAGAAGGCACCACAGAGGTGGGCATTTTGACTAAACATCACACGTTGTTGCTTTCACCCACCCTGGGAACTCACACACCCTGCCGCTGCCACCACAAAATGCTTCAAGTACTGCCCAAATCTGCCTGAGACATAATTACCAATTCCCATGGCACTGCAAATAGGAGTGTCCTGTGTCACCTTCTGACAGGTCCTTGCTACTGTCAGGAGCCAGCAACCAGGCACTGACTATTAACCCTACACATTGCTGCCTTCTCCCTGGAAATGCACACAGGGGAATAAAGCCTGCTGACACTAATGAAAGAGAGAGCAAATATTCAAACTCCAATACCAAAAATAAACAGTAACCACATATAAAATGCAAAGGGGTGTTCTTGAGTAGAAATACCTCTCTAAGACTATAGTAGTTGGCTTACCTAAATTCAATGAAAAAAAGTATATACATTTATATATTTGAAATGAAGAAGCTCAGGAACCATTCCCAGTTAAAAAAACAGGAAAACTCACCTGAAGCATCAGACAATGAAAGAGACCTTTGCAATCTAATAGATTCTGAGTTCAAAAGGGAGATAGTAAAAATACTGAAGGAATTAAGGTCGAATATGTACAAATTAAGAATGGGTATAAACTGTAATACAGATTACTTTAGAAAGGAACTAGGAAATATAAGGAAGAGCAAAGAAAAAATAGAAAATTCATTTGTAGAGAAACAAACTGAGTTAAAGGCACTAGAGAGCAGAATGAATGATGCAGATTAACAAATTAGTGACTTGAAAGATAAAATAATGAAAATCACACAATTAGGAAAGCAGACAGAAAACCAAATTAGAAAAAGTGAAAGCAATGTAAGAGATCTATGGGATAATGCAAAAGTCCATTCTATGCATAATAGGAATTCCAGAAGGAGAAGAAAAAGAAAAGAGGATTGAAAATATATTTGAAGAAATTATGGTCGAAAGCTTTCCAAATCTGAAGGAAAGACATATCAAGCTTTAGGAAACAAAGAGAACCCCCAAAAAGGTGAAATCAAACAAGCCCATGAAAAGATATATTACAATAAAAATGACAAATGTTAAAGATAAAGAGAGGATTCTAAATGCAGCAAAAGAAAACACAGCATTAATTGTAAGGGAACCCTCATAAGGATATCAGCTTATTTCTCTACAGAAACAATACAGGCCAGAAGAGACTGGCAAGGTATATTAGAAGTTCTAAAAGGGAGATATTTTCACCCTACAACACTTGATCCATCATGAATATCGTTTAAAATAGGAGAAGAAATTAAGAATTTCTCCAACAAACAATAACTAAAAGAGTACAGCAATACTAAACACATTCTAAAAGAAATACTGGGAGGCAGAGCAAAATGGCAAAGGAGAAAGAGGTTGCGCTTACCTTCTCCCACAAACATATCAAAAAAAAGTATCTACAAGTAAAACAGCTTGCATGGAACATCAACTAAATGCTGGCAGAGGAGCTTAAACCTCCAAAAAATGGCAAGAAACCATTGACATAACTGGGTAGAACAAAAGAAAAAGAGAGAGAGAGAGAAAAGGAATCAGGGTGGGACTAGCATTCCAGAGAGGGATCTGGGAAGGAAAAAAGGAACTCACATCTTGGGAAGCCACCTAAATGACCAAAAGATCAGCTGAACTGGAGAGACCTCAAAGTTGCTAAGAAAAGTGCAACAACTGGACTAAGAATGGAAAAACAATGTGAAGAGTCACACAGATCATCTGAAACATTGGCCTGAACACCACAGCCTGAGATGCTCAGGTGGGGGATGGGTGCTGAGACTTAGGCTCCGGAGGTCAGTCCCCAGAAGAGGACTGGGGTTGGCAGTGTTTACACAGCCTATGCGGCTAAGGAAGAGTGCAGTATGGGCAGGGGAACTGTACGACAGTGTTTAGGATGTGGAACGTCATGGCAGAGGGAAGCCGGGAGAAGGTCTGGATCCATAAGAGAGGCAAGGTGCCATTGTTGGGGAGGGAAAGAGGAGAAGGGGAGGACTGCCATAGGAAACTCCTTGTGTTTGAGCACACGCACATGACCACGAGCTCGCAGATGGTGGAGTGATTCTGGTACAAGCCGTGTGCAGTGAGAAGCCGCTCACTAGTCTGCCGCAGACCAGGTGGATCTGGCACAGGCTGCATGCAGTGAGAAGTTTCTTGCTCTTTTATGGCATATTGGGCACTTCTTGTGCATGCTACTGGTGGCCAGGCACCTCTTTTGTAGATTAAGGGCATCAGGGCGCTAAGTGCAATGTGGTGTCTACCAAGAACCATACGATGTTGCTCTCACTCCTCTGGAAAAATACCCACCCTGCAGGTGGCATTGCCAAAGGCTCTGAGTGGCATCCAGACACATGGTCACTGTTCCTTCCCAAGAATCAACAAGTAGGAACACTGGTGTAGCTAAGTGGGACAGGGTTCTTCTTGTGTGGTCTGCAGGTGGTGGGGGCAAACCACAACAGTTATCCCTGACTCCAGAGGTGGGCATGGCCCACTGCCACTGAGGATACCTGAACAAAAATCAACTGCAGCCCCAACCACCTCAGAGGACACCATAGAGAAGGACATTACAACAGAACACCACCTGTTGTTGCTCCTGCTCTCCTGGGAACATTTCCACCATGCTGATGCCAATGCCAAATGCCCTGGGCAATGCCCAGACACTTGATCACTGTCCCTTCCCAGGAACCTGCATATAGGAGAAGCTTGTGTAGTACATCCGTGGGGACTTTGCAGGTTGAAGTGTTTCTTGCATGGTCTACAGGAGGTAGGGGCAAACCACTGCAGATATTTCCAGCTCCAGAGTTGGGAGTCCCCGCCAGCACTAGGAGTCCATGAACAGTCACCACTTGCAGGCCCAATAACCTCCAGGGCACCACAGAGGGGGGCATTGAAACAAACACCACCTGTTGGTGCTCTCACACCCCTGGGAACACACTGATTCTCCTGTTACCACTGCTGAATGCTCCAGGCAGTACCCACATGCATGATCTCTGTCACTTCTCAGGATCCTACAACTAGGAACAGCCTATGCAGCACCTCCTATGTGGGCTAAGTGAGATGGGTTGCTTCATTCATGGTCGATAGCTGGTGGGGGCAAACCACCACAATGATCACTGACTCCAGAAATTGTCATGGCCTACTAGCATTAGAGGTCCCTGAACAGGCACAACCTGAGGTTCCAATCACCTCAGAGGAGGACATTGCAATCAAACACTATCTGTTGTTCTCATTTCACTGGGAACTCACACACCTTGCTGCTGCACTGCTAAATTCTCTGGTCACCTTGGAGATCTTCCTAGAGCTCTTTATCACTTTTCAGGGCCCTGCAACAAGGAGTAGCATGTGCCACCTTCCTGCAGGTCCTTGATGCAGTTGAGAGCCCAGGTACCAGGCACTGACTTCTGGCACTATCCATTGCCTCCTTCTCCCTGAAAACACACAGAGCATCCTGGGGATAACAGCATGCTCACACTGAAGAAAGAGACACCAAATATTCAAATCCCCACACCGAAAATAAATAGGAACTCCCCAAAACAAAGTTGTGCTCTTGCTTAAAAGTAGTCTTACAAGACTAGTTTGGCTTCCCCAAACACACAGAAAAAGAAAAATACAATCAAGATTAAAAGCTTAGAAATCATTCCCAGTTAAAGAACAGGAGCATTCAGCTATGAAACAGACCTTTGCAGTCTGACAGACATTGAGTTCAAAAGGGAGATAGTGAAAATACTGAAGGAATTAAGGCTGAATGTCAAGAAATTAAGAGAAGGCAAGAGCAGTAATGCAGATTCCCTTAGAAAAGAGTCAGAAAATACAAGACAGAGTCAAGAAGAAATAGCAAATTCATTCACAGAGATGCAAACTGAGCTAAAAGCAATAAAGAGAGATTGAATAATGCAGAGGAACAAATTAGTAATGTGGAAGATAGAATAATGGAAATCACCCAATCAGGATGGCAGTCAGAAAAGCAAAGGAAAAAGCAGGAAAGAAATATGAGATCCATAGGATATTATAAAGTGGGCCAATTTACACATAATAGGAATTCCAAATGGAGAAGAAAAATAAAAGCGGATTGAAAATATATTTGAAGAAATTATGTCTGAAATTTTTCCAAACTAGAAGAAACTGATATCAAGAACAGGAAGCACAGAATGTCCCAAACAAGTTGAACCCAAACAGGCCTACTCCAAGAAATTTTATAATAAAAATTGCAAAAGTTAAAGGTAAAGGGAGGATCCTAAATGCAATAAAAGAAAATCAAAGCATTAATTGTAAGGGAACCCCCTTAAGGCTATCAGCTGATTTCTCTACAAAAAAAAAAAAAATACAGGCTAGAAAAGAGCAGCGAGATACATTTAAAGTGATGAAAGGAAAAAAATCTGCAGCCTAGAATTCACTATCCAGCAAGACTATCATTTAAAATAGAAAGGGAAATAAATAATTTCTCCAACAAACAAAAGCTAAAAGAGTAGAGCAATACTAAACTGTTTCTAAAAGATATAATGAAAGAGCTTCTCAGAAGAAGAAGGAGGAGGAGGAGGAGGAGGAGAGATACAAAGGAGGAAACAACATCTGGAAAGGAATGACTTAAATAAGCCAGCATATGGATCTAAACATGAAGATGTTTTAAAAAAGATTAAAATAACTTCAGAGAAAAAACCCAATTAAACAAAATAAGAAATGAAAAAGGGGAAATTACAACAGATATTACAGAAATACAAAAAACCATGACAGAATACTATAAACAATTATATGCCAACAAATCTGATAATCTAGAAGAAATGGACAAATTTTTAGAGACCTACACCCTCCCAAAACTGAATCAAGAAGAAATAAATCAACTGAACAGACCAATCACTAGAAATGAAATTGAGTATGTCATCAAAACACTCCCTACAAATAAAAGTCCAGGACCAGATGGCTTCACAGGTGAATTCTACCAAACATACAAAGAGGAACTCATA
>PVHT021183607.1:1564533-1591520 GCA_004024745.2 Catagonus wagneri
AGATGGCCAACAAGCACATGAAAAAACGCTCAACATCTTTGATAATTAGAGAAATGCAAATCAAAACTACCATGAGATACCACCTCACACCAGTCAGCATGGCCATCATTAACAAGTCCACAAACAACAATTGCTGGAGGGGATGTGGAGAAAAGGGAACCCTCCTGTACTGTTGGTGGGAATGTAAGCTGGTGCAGCCACTATGGAAGACAGTGTGGAGGTACCTTAGAAAACTCTACATAGAATTACCATATGACCCAGCAATCCCACTCTTGGGCATATATGGAGAAAGACACTTGCACACGCATGTTCACTGCAGCACTATTCACAATAGCCAAGACATGGAAACAACCCAAATGTCCATCGACAGATGACTGGATTAGGAAGATGTGGTCTATATACACGATGGAATACTATTCAGCCATAAAAATGGATAAAATGATGTCATTCGCAGCAACATGTATGGAATTAGAAACCCTCATACTGAGTGAAGCAAGTCAGAAGGAGAAAGGCAGATGTCATATGAAATCGCTTATAACTGGAGTCTAAATCACTTCACAAATGAACATCTCAACAGAAAAGAAAATCACGAACTTGGGGAACAGACTTGTGGTTGCCAAGGGGGCGGGGGAGGGATGGGGGAGGGCTGGGAGGGAATGGGGATAACTAGTGCTTTAATGATGGAATAGTAAGGAGCTCCAACTGTATTGCATGGGGAACTATATCTAATTACATGTGACAATCCATATATGTACATGTAATTGGGTCACCACATGGTGCAGTTGGAAAATGACAGAAATCTGTAAACCAGCTATAATGCAAAAAGAAAAAAAAAGAAAAAATAACTTCAAAATCATACAATACAAGGAAGGAGAGCAAGAAAATATAGATTCTTTTTTTATTTTAAGGATGCATTTGAGCCTATATGGCTATCAGGCTAAAGCAAGCAGATATGAGAAGGGATTGATATACTTAAAAAACAAGGCAACCACAAATCAAAAGTGAACATTACAGTCACAAAACCTGAAAAGAAAAATACTCAAACATAAAATAATTGGAAATCATCCAACCAAAAAAAAGAAATAAAGAAAAGAGAGACATAAAATCAACTGAGAAACAAGATCTAAAATGGCAATACATACATATCTATCAATAATCACCTTAAATGTCATTGGACTGGATGCCCTAGTCAAAAGAAACAGAGTGGCAGACTGTATAAAAAAGCAAAAATCTAAAATCTGAGTTCTACTAGAGACTCACCCTAAGCCAAAGGACACATATAGATTGAAAATGAGGGGATGGGAACAGATATTTCATGCCAATGGACAATACAGGAAAGTAGTAGTTGTAATACTCATATCAGACAAAATAGACTTTCAAATGAAGGTCATAAAGGAAGACAAAGAAGGACACTATTTAATGGTAAAATAATCCATTCAAGAAGAGGAGATTACAATCATCAATATATATGCCCCTCATATTGGAACACCCAGATACCTACAACAAATACTAATAGACATAAAAGGAGAATTTGATGGGAATACAATAAATAGTACGAGGTTTAACACCCCTCTCACAGGACAGATCCTCTAGATCTAGATCCTCTAGATTCTCTAGACAGAAATTCAATAAGGCAACAGAGATACTAAAAGACATTAGAAAATTTAGAGTTAATTGACATTTTCAGGACATTACAACCAAATCAGAATATACATTCTTCATAAGTGCACATGGAACATTCTCAAGGGTTGATCATACTCTGGGACACAAAGCTAATCTCAAAAATTTAAGAGTATAGATGTTATTTCAAGTATCTTCTCTGACAACAATGACATGAAACTATAAATCAACCACAGGAAAAGAAATGAGAAAAACTAATTACGTGGAGACTAAATAACATGCTCCTAAGGAACCACCACTCAATGCGGAAATCAAGAATGAAATTGAAAAATGCCTTGAGACAAATGATAATGAACACACAACCACTCCAAAACTATGGGATATTGCAGAAGCAGTGCTCAGAGGGAAGTTTGTAACAATACAAGCCTTCCTCAAAAAAAGAAGAAAAATCTCAAATCAACAACCTAACCTGACACATGAATGAATCAGAAAAAGAACAAACAAAACCTAAAGTCAGCAGAAGAAAGGAAATCAGGAAGATCACAAATGAAAGCAATGAAATATAGATTCAAAAAACAATAGAAAAATCAATAAAACCAAGAGCTGGTTCTTTGAAAAGTAAACAAAATTGACAAATCTCTGGCTAGACTCACCAAGAAGAGGAGAGAAAAAAAAGCAAATAAATGAAAAAAGAAATGAAAAAGAAGGGGGTTGCAGCAAGAAGGCAGAGGAGTAAGAGGTCACACTCACCGTGTCCCACAAACACATCAAAGAAAACATCTAAATGTAAAACAACTTGGACAAAGCATCAACTGAATGCTGGCAGAACTTAAACCTCCAAAAACTGCTAAAAGCTCTTGACATAACTGGGTAGAACAACAGGAAAAATAAAAGAGAGAGGGAGAGAGGGAAAAGGAAGCAGGATGACACCAGCACTCCAGGGAGGGAGCTGTGAAGGAGGAAAGGAACCCACACCCTGGGAAGCCACCTAACTGGTGGAAAGAGCAGTCAAGCTAGAGGGACCTCAAAGCCTGAGAAAAATGCAGCAGCTGGACTGAAAATGGCAAAGCGGAGTTAGAGCCTCACACAGATCAACTGAACAATGCACAGACACCACAGCCTGAGGCACCTGGGTGGGGGCTGGGAGCTGAGACTTAGGCTCCAGAGGTTAGACCCTGGGAGAGGGCTGGCTTTGCCATGTGGAGACAGCTTAGGGGATAGGGAGCAGTGCATCACAGGCAGGAGAGCAATACTCTACAGGTTGAGGAGTGGAACACCAGGACAGAGGGAACTGGGGAGGTCTGGCCCCACAGGAGAGGCAAGGCTCCATTGTTGGGGAGGGGGAGAGGAGGAGGGGCTGACCGCCATAGGAAGCACCTTGAACCAGCATGTGGAGGGTGGGGTGGATTTGGTGTGGGCCTCCAGCAGCCTGAGACTAGCAAGTGGGGGGCAGAGGGACTCAAGTGCCAATAGCTGGTCAGATTAAGAACAAAACTCCAGAAGCCACCAGAGGGGACCTTGAAAAGGGCAGGGAGACCCAAGAGCAAACCATGGTAGCTGGGTAGCTGAGGCTGCCAGATAGGTCGCTGTTGACCTGGCATCTCCTAGACACACCCTGCATGGGTTGCGTGATCAGAAGTCACTTGCTAGGCTGCTGTGGTTCAGGACACAATTCACCGACCACAGGAAACAGCTTGTTTGACCATGGCAGACCAGGATTCCTGGGGTGCAGACTGCCCACAACACTGAGGCTGCTTGCTTATCAGCACTGGTCCTGCATCTCTGGAACAACCATCCATAAGACTTTTACTCCTATGCCAGAGATTGAGCACTTCTTGTGTAGGCTGCTGGTGACCAGGCACCTCTAGTGTGGGCTAAGGACATCAGTTGGCTAAGTGTCACAGGGGGACTACCAAGCACAGAGACTGTTGCTATCTCTACGCTGGTAAAGCACCCGCCCTGCAGCTGCCACTGCCAAACCTTCAGGGCAGCACCGAGGCACTTGTTTGCTGTCCCCTCCCAAGTCTATACAACTAGGTGCAGCTGGTGAGAATCTCCTTTGAGGTCTAAGTGGGACAGCGGGGTTCCTGTTGACATGCAGAGGGTTGGAGAAAACCACTGCAGTTATCCCTGACTGCAGAAGAGGGCATGGCCTACCGCCACAAGAGACACCTGAACAAAAACCAATTGCAGCACCAACCACTTCAGAGCGCACAATAGAGAAGGACATTATGACATAACACCACCTGCTGTCACTCTCGATCCCCTCAGAGCACACCTGCCATTGCTAATTATTCTGGGCAGTGCCTAGATGCTTGTCCCTTCCCAGGAACTTGTAACTAAAAGCTCCTAGTGCAGCATATCCTTTAAGAGATAAGGAGGATGAGGTACTTCCTGCATGGTCTACAGGAGGCAGAGGCAAGCCACAGCAGTTATCTCTGGCTCCAGAGATGGCAATGACATGTTACCACTAGGGGTCTGTGAATAGGCGCCCCAGTCACCTAAAGGGCATCAAAGAGGGCTTTGGGACTGAACACCACTTGTGGGTGCTCTTGCACTCCTGGGAACACACCAACCCCACTGCTCTCACTGCAATGTGCTCTGAGCAGTACCCACATGCCTGATCTCTATCACATTCCAGGACCCTGAACTAGAAACAATGTGTACAGCACCTCATATGTGGGCTAAGTGAGATGGGTTGCTTCATACATGGTCTACAGGTGGAGGGGCCAAACCACCATAGTTATCACTGGTTCTAGACGCAATCATGGCCCACAACCACTAGGATTCCCTGAAAATATACCACCTGTGGCTCCAATCACCTGAAAGGAAGGCTTTTGCAATCGAACCCTAGCCATTGTGGTTCTCCCACCCCTGGGAACTCACACATCCTGCTGCTGCTACTGCCAATTGCTCTGGACACCTGGTAGATCTACCTAGAGTGCATTACCACTACCCAGGGCCATGCAACAGTAGTAGTCAGTGCTATCTTCCTGCAGGTCTGTGCTGCTCTTGAGAGCCCAGAGACCAGGCACCAAATGCTGGCCCTTCCTATCGGTTCATTCTCCCTGAAAACACACCAGGGAGATAACAGCCTCCACATGCCAAAGAAAGAGATACTAAATATTCAAACTCCCACACCAAATAAAAAAAACCCACCAAAAAATACAAATGGGTGCTCATGCCTAGAAGTAGACTTACAAGACTACAGAGTGGCTTCCCCAAACTCACAGAAAAAGAAAACCACAAGCAAGATGAAGAAGCTCAGAAACCATTCCAAGTTACAAGAACAGGAGAAGTCATTTAAAGCAGCCAACAATGAAACAGACCTCTTCAGTCTGACAGAAATGGAGTTCAGAAGGGAGGTAGTGAAAATATTTGAGGAATTAAGCTTGAATATCTAGGCATGAAGAGAAGACGCAAACAGTAATGCAGATTCCCTTAGAAAGAAACTAGAAAATATAAGATGGAGCCAAGAAAAGCTAGAAAACTCATTTGCAGAGATGCAAACTGTGCTAAAGGCAATAAAGAACAGTTTGAACAATGCAGAGGATTGAGTTAGTGATGTGGAAGATAGAATAATGGAAATCACGCAATCAGGACAGCAGACAGAAAAACAAATGAAAAAAATGAAATCAATATAAGAGATCTATGGGACAATATAAAGCAGCCCATTTTACTCATAGAAGAAATTCGAGAAAGAGAAGTAAATTAAAAGGGGAGTGAAAATATTCTTGAAGAAATTATGTCTGGAATCTTTACATATCTGAAGGAATCTGACATCAAGATACAGGAAGCACAGAGGTCCCCAAACAAGTTGAACCCAAACAGACCCACACCAAGGTATATTATATTAAAAATGGCAGGCATTAAAGATAAAGAGAGGATCCTAAAGGCAGTAAGAGAAAAGCAAAGTGTTAAGTATAAGGGATCCCCACATAATGCTGTCAGCTGATTTCCTACAGAAACACTACAGGCCAGTAAGGACTGGCAGGATATATTTAAAGTGCTGAAAGGAAAAAATATGCAACCTAGAATACTCTAACCAGGAAGAATATCATTTAAAATAAAAGGGAAAATAAAGAATTTCTCCAACCAACCAAAGCTTAAAGAGTACAATAATACTAAATCCTTTCTAAAAGAAATGCTTAAAGGTTACCTAGGAAAAAAAAGTAGAAAGTAAGAAATTGAATGGAGGAAACCACAAATACAAAGCAATCATTCAAATAAGCAGGCATACAAATCTGAATATGAAGATGCTAAAAAAATAAAATAAAAAAAGAAAACAA
This sequence comes from Catagonus wagneri, assembly GCA_004024745.2. Taxonomy (NCBI): domain Eukaryota; kingdom Metazoa; phylum Chordata; class Mammalia; order Artiodactyla; family Tayassuidae; genus Catagonus; species Catagonus wagneri. The sequence continues at coordinate 1,570,443 of PVHT021183607.1, forward strand.
AATCCTACATTATGGGGAGGGATAATAAGAAAATATAGACTCTTTTTTTTAAGCTTTAAAAAAATTTTTTTGAATAATGTGTTTAATCCTATCTGGATATCAGGCTACAGCAATCAGACATAAGAAGATGTTAACATAATTTAAAAATATGGCAATCACAAATCAAAATGGAACAACACATCCACAAACACTGAAAAGCACTCAAGCATAAAATAAATGGAAACCATCCAACCAAAAGAAGAAGAAAAGAAAAACACGGAATCAACTGGAAAAAAGGTCTAAAATGGCAATAAATACATATCTATCAATAATCACCTTAAATGGTAATGGTCTGAAGGCTCCCATCAAAATACACAGAGTGGCAGACTGATTAAAAGGCAAAAAACTATAATCTGCTGCCTACAAGAGACTCACCTTAGGGCAAGGGACACAGATAGATTGAAAGTGGGGGAATGGGAAAAGATATTCCATGCTAATGGAGAAGGAAGGAAAGCGGGAGTGGCAATACTCATATCAGCCAAAACAGATTATAAGATGAAAGTCATAAAGAAAGAAAAAGAAGGACACTATTTAATGGTTGAAAGATCCATTCAAGAAAATTATATCACAGTTGTCAATATATATGCCCCCCATATAGGAGCACCCAAGTACTTACAACAAGTACTATCAGACATAAAAGGAGAAATAGATGGCAATACAATAATTGGAGGAGACTTTAACACTGCACTCACAACAATGGACAGATCCTCTAGGCAGAAAACCAGTAAGGCAACAGAGATCCTAAATGACACAGTAGAAAAGTTAGACCTAACTGACATTTTCAGGACCTTACATCCAAAAAAATCAGAATATACATTCTTCTCAAGTGCACATGGAACATTCTCAAGGATAGATCACGTACTGGGGCACAAATCTTACCTCAACAAATTTAAAAGTATAAGAATTATTTCAGCTATCTTCTCTGACCACAAAGACATGAAACTAGAAATCAACCACAGGAAAGGAATGAGAAAAAAACATGGAGACTAAACAACATGTTACTAAAAAACGAATGGGTCAATGAGGAAATTAAGAAGAAAATTAAAAAATACCTTGAGACAAATGAGAATGAAGACACAACCACTCCAAATCTATGGGATGCTGCTACAGCAGTGCTCAGAGGGAAATTCATAGCAATACTTGACTTCCTCAATAAAGAAGAAAAATCTCAAATTGACACCCTAACCAATCACCTAAATGAATTAGAAAAAGAAGAACAAAAACACCCTAAATTCAGCAGAAGGAAGGAAATCATAAGATCAGAGAGGAAATCAATAAGATAGATTCAAAAAACAATAGAAAAAATCAATAAATTCAAGAGCTGGTTCTTTGAAAAGGTGAACAAAATTGGCAAATCTCTGGTTAGACTCACCAAGAAGAGGAGAGAAAAAACCAAATAAACAAAATAAGAAATGAAAAAGGAGACATCACAAGATATTACAGAAAAAAAATTGATGAAAGAATACTATGAGCAATCCTACACCAACAAATTTTACAACCTAGAAGAAATGGCCACCTTTTTAGAGACTTCCACCCTGCCAAACCTGAATCAAGGAGAAACAAATCAACTGAACAGACCAATCACTAGAAATGAAATTGAGTATGTCATCAAAACACTCCCTACAAATAAAAGTCCAGGACCAGATGTATTTACAGGTGAATTCTACCAAATATACAAAAAGGAAAACACACCCATCCTCCTTAAACTTTTCCAAATGTTTGAAGAAGGAACCCTCCCAAAGACATTCTATGATGCCAACATCACCCTAATTCCAAAAACCAGACAAAGATACCATGAAAAAAGAAAACTATAGGTCAATATCTTTGATGAATGTATATATAAAAATTCTCAACAAAATTCTAGCCAAACAAATCCAACAACATATAAAAAAATCATTAACAACAACCAGGTGGGATCCATCCTAGGGGCACCAGGATGGTTCAACATAAGTAAATCAACTAACGTCATACACCACGTTGACAAAAGAAGAGTCAAAAACCACAATATCATCTCAATAGATGCAAAAAAAGCATTTGACAAAGTCCAACATCCATTCATAATCAAAACTCTTACTAAAGTGGAACATTTCTTAACATAATAAAAGCCATTTATGAGAAACCCACAGCAAATATAATACTCAATGTTGAAAAGCTGAAAGCCTTCCCACTAAAATCTGGAACAAGACAAGGATGCACACTCTCACCACTGTTATTCAAAGTAGTATTGGAAGTCCTAGCTAGAGCAATCAGACAAACAAAAGAAATAAAGGCATCTAAATAGGAAGAGAAGAGGTAAAACTGTCACTCTATGCATATAACATGATACTATAAATAGAAAATCCCAAGGACTCAACCCAAAAATTACTTGAACTGATCAACAAGTTCAGCAAAGTAGCAGGATATAAGGTTAACCCCCAGAAATTAAATGCATTTCTGTATACTAACAATGAAATATTAGGAAAAGAATACCAAAATATCTTACCTTTTAAAATAGCACTGCAAAAAATCAAATACCTGGGAATAAACCTGACCAAGGAGATGAAAGACTTATATGCAGAGAACTACAAATCATTAAACAAGGAGATCAAAGAAGATACAATGAAATGGAAAGATATTCCATGCTCATGGGCTGGAAAATTAATATTGTAAAAATGGCCATACTACCCAAAGCAATCTACAGATTCAATGCATTCCCTATCAAATTACCCATGACATTCTTCACAGAACTAGAACAAACAATCCAAAAATTTATATGGAAAAATAAAAGACCCAGAATTGCCAAAGCAATCCTGAGGAACAAAAACTGAGCAGGTGGCATGACTCTCCCAGACTTCAGGCAATATGACAGGGCCAAAGTAATCAAGACAGTGTGTTTGCTAATGGTACCAACACAGACATATGGACAAATGGAAGAGAATAGAGAACCCAGAAATAAACCCAGACACCTACAGCCAATTGATCTTTGACAAAGGAGGCAAGAACATAAAATGGGAAAAAGACAGTCTGTTCAGTAAGCATTGCTGGGAAACCTGGACAGCTGCATGCAAATCAATGAAATTAGAACACACTCTCACACCATGCACAAAAATAAACTCTAAATGGCTTAAAGACTTAAATATAAGACAAGACACCATTAAACTCCTAGAAGAAAACATTGGCAAGACATCTTTGACAGCAACCTTACAAATGTTTTCTCAGGTCAGTCTCCCAAAGCAACAGAAATCAAAGCAAAGATAAACCAATGGGACCTAACCAAGCTGAAAAGCTTTTGCACTGCAAAGGAAACCAAAAAGATAACTAAAAGACAACTTACAGAATGGGAGAAAATAGTGTCAAAGTATTCCACTGACAAGGGCTTAATCTCTAAAATATAAAAACAGCTGATATTGCTCAACTGCAAAAAGCCCACAACCCAATTGAAAAATGGTCAAAGGACCTAAATAGACAGTTCTCCAAAGAAGAGATGCAGATGGCCAAGAAGCACCTGATAAAATGCTCAACATCACTGATGATTAGAGAAATGCAAATCAAAACTACTACAAGATACCACCTCACACCAGTCAGAATGGCCATCAATAACAAATCCACAAACAATAAATATTGGAGAGGCTGTGCAGAAAAGGGAATCTTCTTGCACTGTTGGTGGGAATGTAAGCTGGTACAACAACTATGGAAAAGAGTATGTAGGTACCTTAGAAAACTATACATAGAACTATCATATGACCCAGCAATCCCACTCTTGGGCATATATCCAGACAAAACTTTCCTTGAAAAAGACACTTCCACACACATGTTCATTGCAGCACTACTGCCAACAGCCAAGACATGGAAACAACCCAAATATCCAACTACAGATGATTGGACTAGGAAGATGTGGTATATATACATGATGGAATACTACTCAGCCATAAAACATAATAAAATAATGCCATTTGTGGCAACATGGATGGAATTAGAGATGCTCATACTGAGTAAAGTAAGTCAGAAAGAGAAAGACAAATACCATATGCTATTACTTATATCTGTAATCTAATATACTGCACAAATGAAACTTTCCATAGAAAAGAAAATAATGGACTTGAAGAATAGACTTGTGGTTGCCTATGGGGAGGGGAAGGAAATGGGATGGATTGGGAACTTGGGGTTAGTAGATGCAGACTATTGTCTTTGGAATGGATAGGCAATGAAATCCTGCTGTAAAGCACTGGGAACTATGCCTACTGTTTGATGGAGCATGATAATGTGAGAAAAAAGAATCTATACTTATATGTGTAACCAGGTAATCATGCTGTACAGTAGAAAATTGACAGAACACTGTAAACCAGCTGTAATTAAAAAAATAAAAATCATTATGCAAAAATATTAACATGTTTTAAAAGAAATATTGAAAGGACTTCTCTAAATAAAAAAAGAAGCAAGAATAAATAGGATAGAAGAAATCACAATTGGAAAGTAGTCACTTAAGCCAGTATAGAGATCAAAGAAAAAAAAAACTAATGTAAAAGTGATGATAAACACAAAGATCAGCAAAAGGACAAACATGGACATGTTAAAACAGGACTTCAAAATCTAAGAATGTTGGTATGGAAAAGTAAGAAAATATAGACTTTTTTATATGATGTGCTTGTGCCAACCTGACTATCAGGTTAAAGAAAGCAGATATAGGAAGAGGTTAACATACTTGAAAAACAGGGCAACCACAAATCAAAACCAAGCATTACAGGAATTCCTGTCGTGGCTCAGTGGTTAACGAATCCAACTAGGAACCATGAGTTGTGGGTTCGATACCTTGCCTTGCTCAGTGGGTTAAGGATCTGGCATTGCCTTGAACTGTGGTGTAGGTTGCAGATGCGGTTCAGATCCTGTGTTGCTGTGGCTGTGGTGTGGGCCGGCAGTTACAGCTCCTGTTAGACCCCTAGCCTGGGAACCTCCATATACGACTAGCGAGGCACTAGAAAAAGGCAAAAAAAAGACACACACACACAAAATAAACAAACATTACATTCACAAAGGAGGAAAAGAAAAGGACACGAGCATAAAATAACTAAGTAAATGGAAATCTTCCAATCAAAAAAGAGAAAGCACAAAGGAGAAACAGAATCAATGGGAGAACAAGTTTTAAAATAGCAAAAAATACATATTTATCAAAAATTACCTTAAAGGTCAATGGGATTGATACTCCAATCAAAAGACACAGAGTGGCAGGTTGGATGAAAAAAGCATAAGCCTACAATATGTTTTCTCTAAGAGACTCGCCTTAGGGCAAAGGATACATATAGATTGAAAGTGATGGAATGGAAAAAGGTATTTCATACCAATGGATAAGACAGGAAAACAGGAATTCATACGAGATAAAATAGACTATAAAATTAAGGCCATATAAAAGACAAGGACACTATTTAATTATAAAAGGATTCATTCAAGAAAAGGATACTACATTTGTAAATATATGCCCCCCTAATATAGGAGAACACAGATATATACAACAAATAATAACAGACATAAAAAGAAAAATCAAAGGGAATACAGTAATAGTAGGAGGCTTTAACACCACACTCACATCAATGGAAAGATTCTCTATACAGGAAATTAATATGGCAACAGAGATCCTAAATGACACAGTAGAAAAGTTAAACTTAATTAACATTTTCAGGACATCACAACCAAAAAAATCAGAATATACATTCTTTTCAAGTGCATATGGAATATTCTCAAGGATTGACCATTTATGGGGGCACAAAACTAACCTCAACATTTTTAAGAGTATAGTAATTATTTCAAGTATATACTCTGATCACAATGACATGAAACTAGAAATCAACCACAGGAAAAGAAATGAGAAAAACTAACTACATGAAGACTAAAAACATGCTACTAAAAAACAAATGGCACAAAGAAGAAATCAAAAAAGAAATTATAAAATACCTTGAGGCAAACGATAATGAAGACAAAGCCATTGAAAATTTATGGGATGCTGCAGAAGCAGTTCTTAGAGGGAAATTCATAACAATACAGGTCTTCTTCAAAAAAAGAAGAAAAATCTCAAAGTGACAAATTAACCCACCAATTAAATGAAGTAGGAAATGAAGAATAAATAACATTGAAAGTCAGAAGAAGGAAGGAAATCAAAAAGATCTCAGAGGAAATCAATAAAATACAGATTCAAAACAATAGAAAAAAAATCAATAAAACCAAGAGCTGGTTCTTTGAAAATGTAAACAAAACTGACAATCCTCTGGTCAGAATCACCAAGAAGAAGAGATAAAAAATTCAAATAAACAAAATAAGATCTGAAAAGGAGAAGTCTCAATGGACACTCCAGAAATACAAAAAAAAAAGTAAGAGAATACTATGAAGAATTATATCCCCAAAAATTTGACAGTGCAGAAGAAATGGACAACTTTCTAGAGTCATACAGCCCACCAAAACTGAATCAAGAAGAAATAGATCAATTAAGCAGGCAAATTACTAGAAATTAAATTGAATATGTAATAAAAACACTCCCTTTAAACAAAAGCCCAGGACCAGATGGCTTCACAGAAAATTCTACCAAACATATGAAGTAGAACTTATACCCATCCTTCCTAAACTTTTCCAAAAGATTGATGAAGTAACACTCCCAAAGATATTCTATGAAGCTATAATCACCCTACAACCAAAACCAGAAAAAGATACTACCAAAAATGAAACTTATAGGACACTATCTTTGATGAGTATAGACACAAAAATTCTAATAAAAATTTTAGTCAACTGAATCCTACAACATATAAAAAAGATCATACACCACAACAAAGTAGGAATCATCCCAGGTTCTCAAGGATGGTTCAACACATGCAGGTCAATCAACATCATGCACCACATTAACAAAAGAATAGTAAAAAACCACATGATCATATCAATAGATAAAAAAAGCATTTAAAAGTTAAACATCCATTCATGATAATAATAATAATAATAATAATAATAATAATAATAAAACTCTTACCATAGTGGGTATCAAGGAACATTCCTTAACATAATAAAAGCCATTTATGACAAACCCACCACAAATATAATACTCAATGGAGAAAAGCTGAAAGCCTACCCACTAAAATCTGTAACAAGACAAGGATGCCCACTCTCACCACTGTTATTCAACATAGTATTGGAAGTCCTGCCCACAGCAATCAAACAAACAAAAGAAATAAAAGGCATTCGAATAGGAAGAGAAGTAAAACTGTCACTGTATGCAGATGACATGATATTATATATAGAAAACCCTAAGGACTCAACCCAAAAACTGCTTGAACTGAACCACAAATTCAGTGAAAGAGCAGGATACAAGATGAACATTCAGAAATCAGTTGCATTTATGTGTACTAAAAATGAATTATTAGAAAAGGAATGAAAAATTACAACACCTTTTAAAATCACACCTAAATAATTAAATACATAGGAATAAACCTGACTACAGAGGTGAAATACTTATATGCTGATAATTATAAAACATTATACAAGGAAATTAAAGAGGATTCCATGTAATGGAAAAATATTCCATACTCTTGGCTTAGAAAAATTAATATTGTAAAAAATGCCCATACTACCCAAAGCAATCGACGGATTCAATGCAATCCCTAGCAAATTACCAATGTCATTTTCAACAAAACTAGAACAAACAATCCAAAAATTTATTTGGAACCATAAAAGACCCAAAATTGCCAAAACAATCCTGAGGGGGATAAAAAAAACAACAGCAGGAGCATAATTCTCCAAGACTTCAGAAAATATTACAAAGCTATTGTATACAAGACAGTGTGGTACTGTTACCAAAACAGACCTACAGACCAATAGAATGGAATAGAGAACCCAGAAATTAACCCAGACACCTATGGTTAATTAATCTTTGACGAATGAGGCAAGAAAATAAAATGGGAAGAGGACAGTCTTTTCAGCAAGTGATGCTAGGAAAATTGGACAATAGCATATAAATCAATGAAACGCAACACACCTTGACACCATGAAAAAAAATAAACTCAAAATGGCTTAAAGACTTAAACAAAAGACAAGACACCTTCAAACTCCTAGAACAGACATAGGCAAAACATTCTCTGGCATCAGCCATACAAATGTTTTCTTAGGTCAGACTCCAAAGGCCATAGAATTAAAAGCAAAAATAAACCAATGGGACCCAATCAAATGACAAACTCTTGCACAGCAAAGGGAACAATAAAAAAAATCAGCTTATGGAATGGGAGAAAATCATTTCAAATGATGCAACTGACAAGGGCTTAATTTCCAAAATATACAAACAACATATACAAAAAAAATAATAAAAAAAACAAATGAAAAATGGGCAAAAGACATGCATAAACGTTTTGGCATTTCTCCAAAGAAGGCACAAGAAAAAATGCTAAGCATCACTTATTATTAGAGATACAAAAATCAAAAGTACTATGAGGTACCACATCACACGTGTCAGAATGACCATCATCAACAACACAGCAAATAACATATGTTGGAAAGGGTGTGGAGAAAAGGGAACCTTCCTACACTGTTGGTGGGAATGTAAATGGGTGCAATACTATGGACAACAGTATGGTTGTACCTCAGAAAACAAAATATAGAACTACCAAATGATCCAGCAATCCCATTCTTGGGAATATATCCTGAAAAAAGTTTCCTTGAAAAAGATACATGCCCCCATATGTTTATTGCAGCACTATTCACAATACCCAAGACATGGAAACAACATAAATGCCCACTGACAGATGAATGGATTAAGAAGACATGGTATATATACACAATGGAATACTACTTAGCAGTAAAAAAGAACATAATAATGCTATTTGGAGCAACATGGATGGAACTAGAGACTCTCATACTAAGTGAAGTATGTCAGATAAACAAAGACAAATACCGGATGATATCACTTGTATCTCAAATGTATTATATGGCACAAAGGAAACTTTCCACAGAAAATAAACTCATGCTCTTGGAGAACCATCTTGTGGTTGCCAGGGGAGGGAGTGGGATAGACTGGGAGTCTGTGGTTAATAGATTCATACTATTGCATTTGTAGTACATAAGCAATGAGATCCTGCTGTACAGTGCAGGGAAGTATATCTAGGCACTTATGATGGAATGTGGTGAAGGATAATGTCAGTAAAATTATATACATATATATAGACATATATACACACACACACACACATATATATATATGACTGGGTCATTTTGCTGTACAATAGGAATGCTGTTAATTTTTTTAATTTTTTATTTCTTGATGAATTTTATTACATTTAGAGGTGTACAAAAATCATCACAACTAAATTTTATAGCATTTCCATTCCAAATCCTCAGTGCATCCCCTGCCCTGCAACTTGTCTCATTTGGAAACCATAAGTTTTCCGAAGTCTGAGTCAGTGTCTGTTCAGCAAAGAAGTTCATTGTGTCCATTTTTTAATATTTCACATGTAAGTGGTAGCATTTGATGTTGCTGTCTCATTGTCTAACCAACTTCACTTCTCATGATAGTTTCTAGGTCCATCCATGTTGCTATAAATGTTGTTATTTCATTCCTTTTTTGGTTGAGTAATATTCCCTTGTGTATATGTACAACATCATCCCTATCCACTCCTCTGTTGATGGACATATAGGTTGTTTCCATGACCTGGCTACTGTAGAGTGTGCTGCAATGAAAACTGGAGTACATGTGTCCTTTGGAGTCATGGTTTTCTCTGGATAGATTCCCAGGAGTGGGATTGCTGGATCAAATGGTAATTCTATTTTTAGTTTTCTAGGGAATCTCCATACTGTTTTCCACAGTCGTTGCACCAATTTTCATTCCCACCAGCAGTGTAATAGGGATTTTTTTCTCCACACCCTCTCCAGCACTTACTGTTTATAGACTTTTTGATTATGGCCATTCTGGCTGGTGTAAGGTGGTACCTCATAGTGGTTTTGATTTGCACTTCTCTAATAACGGGTGATGTTGAACATCTTTTCATGTGTTTTTTGGCCATCTGTATGTCTTCTTTGGAGAATTGTCTGTTTAGATCTTGTGCCCAATTTTGTAAATTTTGGAGATTAATCCCTTATCAGTTGCTTCATTTGCAAATATTTTCTCCCATTCAGTGGGGTGTCTTTTTATTTTGTTTCCAGTATCCTTTCGCTGTGCAGAAACTTTGAAGTTTCATTTAGTCCCATTTGCTTATTTTTCTTTTTATTGTCATTACTGTAACAGGTGGATCTGAGAAGATGTTGCTGTCATTTACGTTGGAGAGTGTTTGGCCTATGTTTTGCTTGAAGAGTTTTATACTATCTGGTCTTACATCTAGGTCTTTAATCCATTTTGAGTTTATTTTAGTGCATGGTGTTAGGAAGTGTTCTAATTTCATTTTTTTTTTTTTTTGCATGTGGCTGTCCAGTTTTCCCAGCACAACTTATTGAACAGGCTGTCTTTTCTCCATTGTATATTCTTGCCTCTTTTGTCATAGATTAGTTAACTGTAGGTGTGTGGGTTTAATTCTGGGCTTTCTATCCTGTTCCACTAATCTATAGTTCTGTCTTTGTGCCATTACCATAGAGTTTTGATGACTACAGCTTTGTAGTTTAGTCTGAAGTCAGGGAACCTGATTCCTCCAGCTCCATTTTTTTTTTCAGGATGTCTTTGGCTATTCTGGGTCTTTTGTGCTTCTAAAGAAACTTTAAAATATTTTGTTATAGTTCTTTGAAAAATATCCTTGGTAATTTGATAGGAATTACATTGAATCTGTAGATTTCCTTGGGTAGTATAGTCATTTTGATAATATTGACTCTTCCAATCCAAGAGCATGGTATGTCTTTCCATCTGTTAATGTCATCCTTGATTTCTTTCATCAGCATCTTACACTTTTCAGAGTACAGGTCTTTTGTCTATTTATGTAGGTTTATTCCTAAATATTTTATGCTTTTTGATGCGATGGTAAATGGGACTGCTTCCCTAATTTCTCTTTCTGATCTTTCATTGTTAGTTTATAGAAATGCATTTGATTTCTGTGTATTAATTTTGTATCCTGTGACCTTGCCAAATTCATTGATGAGCTATAACCATTCTCTGGTAGACTGTTTAGGATTCTCTAGGTATAGTATCATGTCGTCTGCAAAGAGTGATAGTTTTACTTCTTCTTTCCCAACTTGGATTCCTTTTATTTATTTTACTTCTCTGATTGCTGTGTCTAGGACTTCCAGAACTATGCTGAATAGTAGTGGCGAGAGTGGACATCCCTGTCTTGTTCCTGATCTCAGCGGGAATTCTTTCAGCTTTGCACTATTGATAATGGTGTGAGCTCTGGGTTTGTCATAGATGGCCTTTATTACATAGATGTAGATTACCCGTATGCCCACTTTATGAAGGTTTTTTAATCAGAAATGGGTGTTGGATTTTGTCAATGGCTTTTTCTGCATCTATTGAGAGCATCATATGGATTTTATTCTTCAGTTTGTTAATGTGGTGTATAACACTGATTGATTTGCAGATACTGAAGAAACCTTGCATCCCCGGGATAAATCCCACTTGATCATGATGTACAATACTTTTAATGTATTGTTGGATTCAGTTTGATCATATTGTGTTGAGGACTTTTAAATCTATGTTCATCACTGAAATTGGCCTGTAATTTTTCTGTGTGTGTGTGGTATCTTTGTCTGGTTTTGGTATCAGGGTGATGGTTGCCTCATAGGATGAATTTGGGAGTGTCCCTTCCTCTGCAATTTTTTTGGTAATAGTTTCAGAAGGATAGGTGATAGCTGTTCTCTAAATGTTTGATAGATTTGCCTGTGAAGCCATCTGGTCCTGGACGTTATTTTGTTGGAAGTTTTTTAATCACAGTTTCAATTTCAGAACTTGTGATTTGTCCATTTATCTTTTCTATTTCATCTTGGTTTAGTCTTGGAAGATTTTCTTTTCTAAGAATTCATCCTTTTTTTCTAGGTTTTCTGTTTTATTGGCATATATTTGCATATAGTAGTCTCTTTTGATCCTTTGTATTTCTGTGATGTCTGTTGTTACTCCTGCTTTTATGCTTCTAATTTTATTGATTTGTGTCTTCTGTCTTTTCTTCACAAGTCTAGTGAAGGGTTTATCAATTTTGTTGATCTTTTCAAAGAACCAGCTTTCAGTTTGATCGATCTTTTCTATGGTTTTCTTCATTTCTATTTCATTAATTTATGCTCTGATCTTTTGTATTTATTTTCTTCTACTAATTTTAGGTCTTGTCTGTATGTTCTTCCATCTCTGGCTGCTTTAGATGTAAAGTTAGGTTGATTATTTGAGCTTTTGCTTGTTTCCTGAGGTAGGCTGCTATTGCTATAAACTTTCCTCTTAGAACTGATTTTGCTGCCTCCCAGAGGTTTTGGAGTGTTGTATCTTTGCTTCTGGCATTTTTTATTTCCTCTTTGATTTCTTCAGTGATCCATTGGTTGTTTAGTACCATGTTGTTTGCTCTCGACGTGTTTGTTTGTTTGTTTTTTTGTCTTTTTGCTTTATCTAGGGCCACACCTGCAGCATATGGAGGTTCCCAGCCTAGGGGTCTAACAGCTGTAGCTGCCAGCCTTCGCCCCAGCCACAGCCACACAGGATCTGAGCCACGTCTGCAACCTACGCCACAGCTCATGGCAATGCCGGATCGTTAACCCACTGAGCAAGGCCAGGGATCGAGCCCGCAACCTCATGGTTCTTAGTAGGATTCATTAACCACTGAGCCATGAAGGGAACTCTATGTTTGTGTTTTTTTGACGTTTTATTTCTTGTTGATTTCCAGTCATATAGCATCATGGTCAGAAAAGATGCTTGATATGACTGCAATTTTCTTAAAGTTACCAAGGCTTGATTTGTATCCCTGATGTGATCAATCTTTGAGAATGTTCCATGTGCACTTGAGAAGAATGTGTATTCTGTTGCTTTTGGATGGAATGTCCTATAAATATCTATGAAGTCCACATGGTCTAATGCATCATTCAGGGCCTGTGTTTCCTTACTGATTTTCTGTCTGGATGATCTATCCATTGCTGCAAGTGGGGTGTTAAAGTCCCCCACTATTATTGTGTTATTGACAATTTCTCCTTTTATGGTTGTTAGCACTTGCCTTATATACTGTGGTGATCCTATGTTGGGTGCATAGATATTTAAAATTGTTATATCTTCTTCTTGAATTGATCCTTTGATCATTATGTAGTGCCATTCCTTGATCTTAAAATGGTCTTCATTTTAATTTCTATTTTGTCTGATATGAGACTGCTACTCTGGCTTTCTTTTGATTCCCATTTGCTTGGAATATTTTCTTCCATCCTCTCACTTTCAATTTGTATGTGTCCCTAGAAGTGAAGTGGGTGTCCTGAAGACAGGATATATATGGGTCTTGTTTTTATATCCTTCATCTAGTCTCCATCTTTTGATTGGGGCATGTAGTCCATTAACAATTAAAGTAATTATTAATATATATGTTCTTATTGCCATTTTATTAACTGTTTTAGATTTTTTTGCTCTGTTTTCTTCTCTTATTCTCTTGTTTTCTTGAAATTTGTAGACTATCTTTAATGTTGTATTTGAGTTGATTTTTCTTATTTTTTGTTTATCAATTGTAGATTTTTGGTTTGCAATTACCTTGAAGTTTTTATATAAGATTCTATATATAAACAAGATTGTTTTAAGTTGTTGGCTTCCTAATTGCAAGTGTGTTACCAGTGTCCGGTATTCATGCTCTCTCCTCAAGATTTCTGACTTTGGTAACATAATTGCTCATGGATGATTTTGCATCTTGATTGTATATATGCCTTTACTGGGGTGCCTTGTCATTTGTGGTTTTTTTTTTCTGGTTTCAGGCTTTTCTTTTCTGCCTATAGAAGTTACTTTAGTATTTGTTGTAAAGCTGGTTTAGTGTTACATAAATCTCTTAGCTTTTTCTTATCTGTTAGCTTTTGATTTCTCCTTCAAATCTGAATGAAAGCCTTGCTGGGTAAAGTAATCTTGGTTGGAAGTTTTTTTTTTCCTTTCATCACATTAAGTATATCATGCCAATCCCTTCTGGCCTGAAGAGTTTCAGCTGAAAAAATCTGCTGATAACCTTATCAGGGGTTCCCTTGTATGTCACTTGTTTCTTTTCCCTAGCTGCTTTCAATATTTTCTCTTTGTCTTTAATTTTGGTCTTTTGATTAATATGTGTCTTGGAGTGTTCCTCCTTGGGTTTATTTTACATGGTGCTCATTGTACTTCCTGGATTTGAGTGAGTGGTTCCTTTCCCATGTGCGGGAACTTTTGAGCTATTATCTCTTCGAATATTTTTTTATGTCCCCTTCTCTCTGTCTTCTCCCTCTGGCGCCCTCTAATATGGATGTTAGGGTGTTTAATGTTATCCCAGAGTTCTCTGAGTCTGCTCAGTTCCTTTCAATCTTTTATCTCTTTTCTGTTCCGCATTAGTGATTTCCACTAATCTCCCCTTGACCTCACTGATTCATTCCTCAGCCTCCTGTATTCTGTTGTTGGCTTCTTCTAATGAATTTTTTATTTCAGTTATTGTACTTTGCATCTCTTCTTGCTTAATTTTTGAATCTTGTATTTATTTGCTCAGGGTTTCCTGTAAATTATCAATCTTTGCCTCCAGTTTATTTCCAATGTCTTGCATCACCTTCAGCATCAACATTCTGAAGTATTTTTCTGGGAAGCTGATAATCTCCTCATCACTAAGCAGTTTTTCTGTTTGTTTTTTTCTTTCTCCCTTATCGGAGTTATATTTCTCTCCCTTTTCATTTTTGTAGGTTTTGGTGTGGTTACCTGTTTTCAGACAATAGAGTTGTAGCCTCTCTTACTTCTGGCGTTTGCCTCCCTTGTGGCTGAAGCTGGGTTTGGGGGGGAGGACATGCTATAGGCTTCCTGATTGGAGGAACTGGTGCCACCCACTGGTAGGTAGGGTTGATTCCTAACACTCTGGTAGGTGGAGCTTTGTCTCTGGGTGAGATTAGAGGCTGGCTGTATGTCTGAGGGGTCTTTAGACAGCCTCTTTATTGAGGGGTGGGGCTGTGATCCACCTGGATTATTGTTTGGCTTGGGGCTGCTCAGCACTGATGGGAGGGGCTGCATTTTCCCAGAAATGGCCACCTACAGAGAAATGCAGACTGATGAATGTTCCCAAGAGCTTTGCCTCCAATGCCCTCCCCCCACAAGAGGCCACAGTCACCCCTGTTTTCGCAGGAGATCCTACAAGAATTGCAGTTGGGTTCAACCCAGATTCCTCTGGAGCCTTTGCTTTGCCCTGGGATCCCGTGCATGTGAAAATCTGTGTGTGCCTTTCAAGAATGGGGTCTCCATTTCCCCCAGTCCTGTGTAGCTCCTGTGCACAAGCCATACTGGCCTTTAATGCCAGATGCTCCAGGGGCTCTTTCTCCCTGTGCCAGATCCCTAGGATTGGAGATTTGACGTGGGGCTCAGAACTCCCAGTCCTGTAGGTGAGTCGCTGTGATACAGTTACTTTCCAGTTTATGGGGCTTCCCACATGGAAGGAATGGGGTTGCTTATATCATGTAATCACCTCTCTTACCTTTTGATGTGGTTTTCTTTTTGTCTTCTGAAGTAGAATATCTTTTTGAAAGTTGCCAGTCCATTTGGTTTAAGATTGCTCGATATTTGGTTGTAATTTTGTTGTTTTTATGAGAAAAGTTGAGTTCTAGTCCTTCTATTCCACCTTCTTAATCATTCCACTCCACCACTTTTTTTTTTTTGTCTTTTTGCCTTTATGTAGAGCTGCATCTGCAGCATATGGAGCTTCCCAGGCTAGGGGTCTAACAAGAGCTGTAGCTGCTGGCCTTCACCACAGCCACAACTACACGGGATCCGAGCCACATCTGCAACATACACCACAGCTCACGGCAATGCCAGATCCTTAACCCACTGAGCAAGGCCAGGGATCGAACCAGCAACCTCATGGTTCTTAGTTGGATTCGTTAACCACTGAGCCATGAAGGGAACTCCTCCACTGCTTTTCTTTAAAGAAACATTTGAATACTCACATGTGTCCCAGCCTACCTCCTGGCCACAGTGGTGATGGGAGCCATGGCTTCCAAGGATGCAGAGCCTGCCAACTGAGACCCGCATGTTGACATGGCTGCCTGTACAGTACAAATTGACAGAACACTGTAACCCAAGTAAAAAGGAAAAAATAAAAATAAAATCATTTTAAAAAATAAATTGGCCCTGTTGTACTGTAGATCCAATCAACTTCCTCATTCTTGATTACAAAGCATGAATGGAAATGGTAAATCAACTGCTCTCTGTCTTTTTAAATAGTCATCATTCCATAATAATCTAAATTAGAGAAAAGTCCCCATTTTGTTCTATAGTGGCATAAAGATACAGGCTGTAATAGATCTGAGAATAATTATGAATAAACAAAATTTTGTCTTTTACTGTCTCTCAAATCTTTCCTTTCTCCAAATGAATCCCTTTAGATATTCAGTTCTCCCTACCTACCTCCTAGACCAACACATCAAGTGGTGTTCACAATAAGGGTCATCTTCCTCATTCAAACTTGCTTTCATTCAGTAATACAATAAGCATTCCTTATATAATTATCAGTTACTGATCATGAATCAGATATAATTCTCACTCTCTCTAATGGGCCAAAATTTACATAATATTAAAAATTCTGAGAGAAAGTTATAAGTAGGAAAAAAGAAAAAGGGTATTTAACCAGCCCTATCATGCTGAGAATTCATCCTAGAAGGTATGATACTGGAGTTGAAATTTTAAGGAAGATCTGAGATTGGTTAGATAAAAAAAGACTTAAATGAATGGGATATTCAGGGAAGAGAAAAATATATGGACAACTGGAAGCACTTAATGTCATTTGCTGAAGTTCTGCATGTATATACAGGAGTGAAGAAGCAAATATGGCTAGGAAAGTGGAGATTACTAAGAAGCAAGAACATGGATAGTCTTGGAGTTTAACACAAGTATTTAGATAAATCAGTATTAGTGGATTAATTAATCAAGGAAGTAATTTCTTTAAGTTTTATTTATGTTTGAAGCTATCATTCTGGGAACAGTATAAAGAATCAATTGGAGTTTCAAAACATGAGCCTATTATAATATGAAAAAATGCAAAAATTTTTAACACCCAAACAAAATAATGGCAATAGGAAAGCAGAGAAAAAGACAAACAGTGAGTAAAAGAGTAAAGTCAGTGAGTGATTTTAATTACATATGGAAAACAAGTGAAAACAAGGTGTTTGAGTAACACTAGTTTTTATTGCTTTTAAATTCTGTTTATTTTACTAGTAAGTATTTGTGATGCTATTCAAAATGGGGTTCTAAATTTCAGAGAAGAAGAATACCTGTAGCAGACAGGAAAGATATAGAAAGAGGAAGAAATCTTTATTGGACACATATTTGCAGTTATAATCACTGTTCTGAAACAGAGGGTTGGAAACTAGGATCAAGATATTGATTTCATCATCATCAACATGCAATAGAGTATTTAGAGTATGATGAAGTTTCAGGGGAGAAAAGACATGGAGATAGGAAACTGAGGAACACAATTGATTTATAGACAAGAGGAGGGATAAATGCCTAGTAAAGAAAATGAGAAAAATAGGCATAAAGAGGGAGAGGGATAAGAAAAGAACAATGATGTAGATACTAAAGATCAAAACAAAGCAGTTTTAAGAATGTCAGAGTTGTTCCTGCTACAGATGGCAGATTGAATATATATAAAAACTTTCAAAAGTTTTGAAAATCCACTAAAACAAAAGTAAGAGTATTTTTTAAGGGATAAACCTATAAGCATTAAGGAAATGGAAATGGAAATGAAGACATGAACAGTGAAATTTTGGAATCTGGGAATACCTGCTGTGGCACAGCCAGTTAAAGATCTGGTATTATCTCTATGGCAATGTGGGTCAGTTCCCAGCCCAGTGATCCAGTGTTTCCATAGCTGTTTTGCAGGCTGCAGGTGCAGCTAAGATTTAATTCCTGGCCCAGGCACTTCCATATGCTGCCAGTGTAGGGAAGAAAAAAAAAAGCAATTTGGAAGCTGGAAAGCAGGTCCTACGCTAGCAGTAAAGAAAACTGGGAAGAACTGACATTCTACAGAACTCCCCAAAGGCCCTAGGTTTCTCTGGAGGTGGAGTTAAGGTAAGGTCTTAACAGAAAAATTGCCAGATACTCTGTATAAAAATGTATGATATTAAATATCCTACTTTTTGACATATAGCTATAAGATTAAATCTCTCCCATTTACAAAGCAGTTGGACTGGAAGGGTAAAGCAGTATACGTAGAAATGGTGTCAGGATCAGAGGTGCCACTCTCAGAAACAGTGTTTTAAGAAGGGGTGTCAGGATTCAAAGAGGAATTAATTGAACTTTTGAATATTTTATTTTGCAATTCTTAACAATTATTTTTCTCAGCTTCCATGAATCCAGTAGCTTTATTAGGAGATTGTAGTCAGTCTATCCAGGACAAAATGAGAAACATATGAAAATCTAACAGTTATAAATATATTGAGATCAAAATTCAATATCCAATCTCAAACAAATCACCATAATATGAAGCCCACAAAAAAATATTTATTGCCCATGCGTGCAGTTTCTTATATATACTGTCCTTATCATTTTTAAATATGCAAATTTTAAGCATAAGTGACTTCAAATGATGAGGTGTCATTTAAGGCAAGCTTTCAACGTGAAAGCTAGAGACTAAAACAAGTATTTAAAAAGCAATTTGGAAATGGAGAAGAACACTTAAAACAATAACCAGTATCTACGTCATCCTCAGAGGGAAAAAAAAAAGAAGCTAAGCCTATGAAACAAACAAATAGACACTATTATAAAAAGAAATATTAAATAAAAATAATTAATTTTCATAAATAAAAACACAAACAAAACAAGGAGGTCAGATGATGCATAAGTAAGTGATTATAAATGAAAATATTTCCTTCATTTTAATGCTTAATAAAAACACTAGGATTTTAACAGCCATTAAGCAATACCTTAAAAATTCTGAAAAGTGAATTCCAGTAAAATTAATATTGAGCTCTGTTAATATTACAGATTTCAAAATACTAAATATATTTCTTCCATGTAACATTTTAAAAAGAAACACTGGGAAGATATGCTTCCTCACAATGAAAGACTAGAATGATAGAGAGGAAAACAGTAGTCAGGAAAGGGGCAACTTAGCTCAAAATAAAAGTGAAGGAAGTCCCCAGAGGATGGTGAAAAGATCCCAGACTGACACCAGGTATGAAATGAAATCGTTTGTCTTAGATCAAATCAAGAGTTTCTAGGAGTGGTTTCTTAATGAAGATTTCCTTTGTATTTGCAGAAAACCTGATGTATTTGAATATACTGAGAGAAAGTGAGGATAATTGGGAGATATTAATATTGAGTGAGTGATAAGTACCCAAAAACAAATAATCAAATAACCACAGGGAAAACTGAAAGTTGTGGAGGAAATACCAGGCTAATTTAGAATAACATTTAATACTCTAATATCAATATGGTATAAGGTTATGCTGGAAATAAGTAAACAGGAAGTGGGAGTTGACAAGAGGAGGTACAGAACGTTAAACTCTCACCTTCTGCAGAAACTCAAGAAAAAATACCCAACAGAAAAAAAAGAAGCAGCAATTTACACATGGTTTATGATGATTTGAAGGTTGTATGTGTGTGTGCGCACGCGCGCACGCGCGCACACGCGTCTATGTACACAAAATCCCAAAATCAGGAGTATTGGTTAATTGTTCACTCATATATGGATATACAGTCTAGACCAGATCCTGGTATACAGTAGCATGATAAGCCCTCAAGAAATATTAATTAATGGAAAGAAAATAGAAATAATCAAAATAAAGTTACCCTTATAGACATTACTGTTATAGGCTTCAAGTCCCCTTCAAAGAGATTAAACCTCAAATCCTCTGGCCATTGTAATGTTCCTTTCCCCACCCTGAGCAGCCTGGGCTGCTTACTAGGGATGGAATGTCATCCTTTCCTCACCTCACCTCTATATAACCTGTTTCCTATACAAATAAGCCATCCTGCCCCAAATCAGGTCACAAGATCAAATATGCCCCATAGAAAGATCAAACAGCATTCAGCCCTTCTTCACACATGGCACAGGGGGTTGGGCAGGAAAATTAAGCAGGCCAGGGGCAGGAGAATTGGGGTCCCCACACATATCTACTCTATGACGGTATAAGGAAAGATCCAGTTGCAGCCAGGGCTGGTCCCTAGCCCAGGACAACCCACTCTCTCTGAGGGTATAAATAAAATTCTTATACACCATTATGAACTTGACTCTTGACTGTGATCAGGATTGTGATCTATAAAGCAACCACCAATAAGTGCATTTTCTCTTGGAAAGATGGACCAGAATGGCTCATTAAAAGTGCTGAAATAAATCCCACTTGATCGTGGTGTACAATCCTTTTAATGCATTGTTGGATTCGGTTGGCTAGTATTTTGTTGAGAATTTTTGCATCTATGTTCATCAGTGAGATTGGCCTGTAATTTTCTTTTTTTTTGGTATCTTTGTCTGGTTTTGGTACCAGGGTGATGGTTGCCTCATAGAATGAGTTTGGAAGTGTCCCCTCTTCTGCAATTTTTTGGAATAGTTTCAGAAGGATAGGCATTAGCTCTTCTCTGAATGTTTGATAGAATTCACCTGTGAAACCATCTGGTCCTGGACTTTGTTTGTTGGAAGTTTTTTAATCACAGTTTCAATTTCAGAGCTTGTGATTGGTCTATTCATATTTTCTATTTCATCTCGGTTTAGTCTTGGGAGATTGTACTTTTCTATGAATGTGTCCATTTCTTCTAGGTTTTCCATTTTATTGCCATATAGTTGTATATAGTAGTCTCTTATGATCCTTTGTATTTCCGTGATGTCTGTTGTGACTTCTCCTTTTTCATTTCTAATTTTATTGATTTGTGTCCTCTCTCTTTTTTTCTTGATAAGTCTGGCTAAGGGTTTATCAATTTTGTTGATCTTTTCAAAGAACCAGCTTTTAGTTTCATTGATCTTTTCTATG
>PVHT021183607.1:1592520-1622421 GCA_004024745.2 Catagonus wagneri
ATGCCCATCCACAGAAGAGTGGTTAGGGAAGATATGGTACATACACACAATGGAATGTTACTCAGCCATTAAAAGGAACGAATTACCAACATTTATAGCAACATGGATGGACTTAGAAATTATCATGCAAAGTGAAACCAGTCAGACAATTAGACAGCAACACCCAATGATACCGCTTACATGTGGAAACTAAAAGACAAAATGAACCTTCTTACAGAACGGACAATGACTCACAGACTTTGGAAAACCTTGGTTTTTCAAATAAGACAATCTGGGGGGGTGGGGGGATGCACTGGGGGTTTGGGATACAAAATCTGTAAAATTGACTTGTGATGATTTATGTACACCTATAATTGAAATAAAATCTATTAAGAGGAAAAAAAAAGTGCTGAAATAAGAGCTATAGATTTTGCCCTAGGGTGCTGTCTGTTTGAAGGGAATTCCCTTCAATGCAGAAGTGCTCCTATCCTGAATTGAATCATCCCTACCTAGATAAACTGCCTGTCTTCATCCCTGTGTGGCGAGACCACTGGTTCTCCTGCCAGACTGCCTGCAACTCCAAATCTTTGCTGCATTTGGGCAAGAATCAAGAGAAAGAATGCAGAGAGGAACCTGACATTGCCAAAAAAATAAAAATACTATTGGCAATGTCAATGTCACCATATAAAATGTAAGATGTCTTTCAAATCAGAGTCAGAGTAGGCACAGAATATTAAATGAAACATAACAGAATATTAAGCAAATCATATCACCTTTATGTGTATATGTATGTATATTTGACCCTCAAAAAAGGCGGGGGTTAATCTATGTAAAATTTATACTTGGTCCCACAAATAATCAATACTTCTGCATCCTCATATTCAACCAATATTTGACTGAGTAGTACTACAGTATATACTATTGAAAAAAAAAACCCTGTATAAACGGACATATGAAGTTTCAACCTATGCTGTTCAAGGTTCAACTGGATATCATAATCATTGATCTCTATTGATCCTTTTAATAATTTGATAATTTTCTTCTTGCTTCAGAAATATCTATCTCTTTCATCAAATGGAGACTAAAAATTATATTTCCCATAGTCAGTGAAATGTGAAGGAAAGGCAGAACCATTCTTCATTCCCTGGGTGCCCTGGAAAAAAATGGATATCCTAAGACAATCTGTGAAAGAAAAATACATTTAAATCCAGGATAAATTCCCTCCATGGTTAATGTTCCATGCCATTTTTTAGTATAGGGAATAGTCCATCCGGTGAAAGTAGACTTTAAAACTTTTGAGGGGCATGTGTTCCATTGTGCTTGTCAGGTTAGCAGAATTTTTTTTAAAATCCAGATCTTCAAATTTCCTAAGAATTAACCTTAAAATATTTATTTCATGTGAAAACAGCAATTTTCATAAAATATTAAATTGTGTATGAACAAAGAGTTAAATTCATTCTTTAAAAAAAAAACTAGAAAATTATAATGCTGTCACATAATACACTTCCCAGAAAGTGGGCTGCTACTCACAAGAAAAAAAATACAGTAAATTAAACTTGATCCATAAGTAAATGAACCAGAAAAATGTATTTCTCAAAATTACTCAGGAACATGTTTTCTGGTGTTATTAAATAGGTTTACAAAATTCTAGGATATTTTTTCCCCTCTGCTTATTTGTGATATTTTTCTCACAAGTGGTGGAGACCAAGGAGAGCAAATAGACATGAAAATGAAAACAAAGTTAAGACCTCATTTTTTTCTGTCTCATCATAGATAATCCTTTTTTCTATACTTCTATACTATAATTCATTTGAATATTCTTTCTCAATAAATCAGTGTATTTCTTGAAGAAATGTTCTATATGAAGTTGATAAGGTTGATTTCAAAATACATTATGAATATTTGAATATTCGGTGAAAATAAATTCAACCAGGAATAGGAAGATGAGTTATATAATCTTGGCTATCCACTGAGTGATATATTCATCCTCTCTGTTCTCTGAGACCCAATTTTCATACTGTAAGTCAAGGCATTGAACTGGCAAATGGTCTGGGGGGACCTTCTTCAAATTCTTAATTTATTGAATCTAATATAGTTGAGTGCTAATTGAATTAACTTTTTGTGGTTGACTGTGATTTAATGCTCAGTCATATGTTGAGCCATCTCTTTCCCAAGCTCCATGCTGATAATGACATCATGTAAGAATAAAACCTGTTGCAAAGCATTCTTCCTTATCCCTGTGATCTTTTTAAATGCAAATAGCTGAGTGGAACAATACATGTATTCCTAGAATTCTGCTATGATTAAATTGATTAGACCATTCTTTTCACCATGAGGAATGACAAGGAAAAAAGAGGGATGAGAATATTTGGGTGAAAATGGATAAGAGAGACTAAAGTAAATGGCATAAGTGATAGAATGTATTGCTTTTTAAATTTTTCCTAAAGCTATTTGTAATGGCAATAAAAATTATCCTGGTTTCTAAATGTACTTTTTACAAATCTCCTAAAATGTGTTTTTAAACAACAGTTCAACTACATAAAATTAACATGTGAATAAGGAGTGCAGAAATAGCATTGACTAAAGGTTTTGCCTATATAACACCAAGCAATTCTGTTTCCACATATTCAAAACTTCACTATTCATGAAGAAATAAAAACATCAGTAACAACACAGCCTTTTACTATCCATAATAACATGTAAAGTGCTATGCTCTTTCTATATAATACTCTTCTTTAAGCTTTATTTCAACCCTCTAATGTACTTATATCATCCTTTTTCTTCTCTTTCTTTTTCTTTCTCCCTCTCTTTTTTTAACAGAGAGACAACTGTGGCTTATACAGTAACGAAACATAACACCACAAACATAACACCACATCTCTTTTCACTTGCTTAAAAGGACAAGAATACCATGCTAAAGCTACAGCAGGAAGAAAATAAAGCAGGGGAAGAATGAAAAAGAATAAGAGTGGAAAGAAGTGCAGAAAATAAGTGGCAGATGGTTCAGCAGGGAGAGCTGAGAGATAATAAAGCAATATGTAGAAGTAATATATTTTAGGCCATGATCTTCATGATGCCAGCTGCAGTGCCATGTTGACTATCATGGTTTTTTTTTTTTCTATTTGCTTATATCCTAACTGTGAGTATATCATTAAACCACATGCTGCATATACATGATCAGTTCAACTTCATAGGAAAAGTATCCTGGCTATGTGGTGTGACTCAGGGCACCAGGCAGCCCTGAGTGAGCCTTATCTGTACTCCTTGCAAACTTTCCCCCACATGGGTTCTACCTCTTTCCTCCCAACTGTGAAATGGTGTGAAAAGCCCTCAGAATTATAGTTTAATATTTTTATGACTAAGAAAATTCAAATTCTCCAGTAAAGGAAGTTTTGCCAATTGTTCTTGAGATTCCTAATGCAGTATGATGAAGATATCACTAACCAGGATTTCATTAAAAGGAGAAGTACATACAAGGAAGTTAAATAGTGCTTTCACAGTGGTAAGATCACAGAAACAAAAGACAGTTTCTTTGTCCTGCACATACATAAATAAAATTCTAGCCAACTAGTCCTTTTTCTGTTAAAATCTAATCTCTTCAAAAATAAGGGTTTCAACAATACAAAAGAAAGTTTTCTATTACAAAGATTTCTATTTCAGTCATATACAAATATTAGCTGTGTTTATGTAAAACAGTTTGACTAAAACAGGGCTCTCAACAAATCTGGAAGCATAAATAAAAAGAAAAGAAAACCTTTTTAAAATAGACTTTAATTAACTTGCAATATTAAGAAGGCTGTAGCAGGAGTCCATTAAAGATTTAGTTACCTTCTGTGGTGAACATTAAGAAGCTATTACTCAAATTCTATTTAAACTGTTAAAAAAAATTAAAATGAGTAAGAAAGGGCATTACATATCATGAGCTAATTTTCTAGCAAAAGCTAGAAAAACAACTGATAAATTGTTTAAGCTTCTCCAAGGTTTTTGTTTCAAGTTAATAATTCAGAGGCAAGATCAGGGTTATGTTGATTGATAATTTGCTCCTGTCCATCTCTTAATAGAATGATGCTGAGAGAATCAGCCTTTAATTCCCCACTCTGTATCTAAAGCTGTGCTCTCCAAGTGAAATTCAGCAATTAACAGCAAGAAATTGACATTGTGTTCTTCCAGAGTCCACAGATCACTCACTGTTGCCTTTTCTGATTTCCAATTCAGTATTCTTTGCACTGTTCCATATAGGCTCTTCCTGCTTCAAAACAATTGCCAAGGACAGAGATTTTAACTCTTTTATTAGCTTAGAAACTGTGCTCCCTCCTTTCTACAGATAAATTACTTTTAAGGATACAATGTTCCTTTCTTTTAATTGCATTTTTTGAGGAAGAAGTACTTAAAAAGTTTCCAATATCTGCTTTCATCATCTTGAATATTCTTTGTGTTTAGCAGAAGAAAAAGTTCTTTCTTTCTCCTTATTATCCTATCACCATTTTTTAAATTAAAAAAATTCAAGGACTAACTAGGAGAGGAAACAAAGAAACACTTCAAGAACTGTATGATAAAAACATTTAAAATAAATGTAGGGGATGAAAATATTCCTTGGTTTGTCTTCTATGTTTTTGCTCATGAGAAAATTTCTCACACTCACAATCAACCAATAATAATTTATTGAACATGGGCTATTTTGTGATCAACAGAGTTCTACTTACAGAACAGAATCTAATAACATAAATTGTAAGAATTTTAATGTACAAAAAATAAAGTCTATTTTAGTTGTAGAAAATTTTAGTCCCTTGGAAAGCTGTAAGTTTTGATCAGTAGATAAAATATAAGAAACAAATTATTCCATTTCAATAGCAATGGAAGACAAATTAGAGAAAATGCACTTCTTACTGCCCAATAATAATATTAAAAAAAATAAAACAACACTATTAATTAGTTTTCTTGGAGAAGAACCTGTCTACTATTTTCAGTAATGTGGGGTCAACCTCACCCTCAGGTCAGGGTCTAGGTTATGACCAGCTTAGTCAAAGTAACAAATTCTAATGGCATTTGTAATTGCCAAACTGTGGGCCATGGGATATTAACAAAATTCATGGTAAACAAATTGATGTATAATTTCTATTAAATATCACAAACAGCAATGTATTGTACAATATTCCCTTCTAAAGCACTGTTTATTTCCAAAAAAAACGTGGTGGTAAAAATAAGATGTGATAAATGAAAAATGAATATGTAACAGAAAATAAGAGTGGTGGTTCAACCTAATTCCAGTATTTGAGAAATTGTTCAGTGTCCCACACAATTACCAGTTAGCACGTGGAGTTATTTAAAAATAAAAATACTTTTTAACTTATGTGCACCATGTTTTCTAACAGGTACTATGTTGTTAAGATATAAATACTGAGTTGTTTGGACCTAGTTTTTTCCTTTTTTTTTTTTTTGTCTTTTTGCCTTTTCTAGGGCCGCACTCACGGCATATGGAGTTTCCCAGGCTAGGGGTCTAACAGGAGCTGTAGCCGCCAGCCTACACCACAGCCACAGCAGCGCAGGATCTGATCCGTGTCTGCAACCTACAGCACAGTTCACGGCAACGACAGATCATTAACCCACTTAGCAATGCCAGGGATCAAACTCACAACCTCATGGTTCCTAGTCAGATCCGTTAATCACTGAGCCACATCAGTAACTCCTGGACCTACTTTTAATAAATAAAAAGTGTATTGTGTTTCCCTGGACTGTCATGAAAAAACTATTGAGATGCAAGTGTGATGTAAACAAAGAAAATTTGGGCTCCTGTGGGCTACAGAGACTGATTTAGGATTGGCCACAAGAAGCAAGTTCATGCAGTGAGTTCTAGGAATAGGACTTCTGTTCAACTGTTGTGGAGAGAAGCTCTTTTCCTCTGACAGTGATTTTGTAATTAGGAGGGTGGAGGGCTTCTAAATCTGTATGTCTACAGTGTATACCTAAAAGATGAAATCAATACAGTAGAGCAAGAGAAAGAGACAGAAAGTGGGCTCTTGGTGACATTTGGTCAACTGAAATAAGACACATCTGAATATAGTTTTGACTCTGAATTATTAACTGTATGAGCTGATCAATTCATTTTGTCATCTTAAACAAGTTCAAGAACCAATTTATTTGCAACTAAAACAATTTAAAATGTTACACTGAAATTAAAAAATCAAATCCTAGACTTTAAATAATTTAATATCAATGATACTGACATTGAGGAATCACTTTTTCCAGCACACTATAATGGAAGGCAAATGAGGATGATCCTGAGTGGTCATCTTCTTTCCTCTTCTGGCAGCCTAGTGGAGAGCTAGTTCCCTGAATGGTGGAACAAGGCCACTGGGTAATCCATATTTTTGATACATGGGAATTCTTTCCAGGGCCCTCCTATACATTCTCTACCATTGCTCAAGGGCCCACAGATTATTTGAAACAACTCTTGTTACTTAGAAAAATTCAGAGATGCTTAGCTTTTTGATAGGCATTTATAATTTTTACATATTTAAAGAGATGGAACTTGCTTTCTTTTTGGAGTGCTTTCTCTTGCAAGTCCGTTTTCCTGTTGGCCAAGTCAAGCCTCACCTACTCAGTCACACCTTGGTCTTGATGCCAGGAGAACATTTATACCTAACTGACCTAGACTTTAGAATAATGGGCACATGGATAATGTTTGCTCAAATTTTTTTCTGTTTATGCCCCCCCCCACAGTGATGCCTATCAATTACACTCAGATCGATAGGTAAAAATAAGACTGGCTTAAATTCTTATTATATTCACTGATGCTGCTTTATTTTACCATCATGAAGTAGAAATGTACCTAATAATTAATCACCAAGTAATTGTTGGAATATACATTATCTATATCTATATTCACATCATATAAATGTGATGTCAAAGAAGGAGTAAATTTATTCCAAAAAAATTTAAGATTTAAACCAAAGGAGAAAGTTCCCATTTTGGCTCAGTGGAAACAAACCCAGTTAGTATCCATGAGGATGCATGTTCAATCCCTGTCCTCACTCACTGGGTTAAGGATACAGTGTTGCTGTGAGCTGCTGCTATCTAGGATGCAGACACAGTTCAGATCCTGCCTTGCTTTGGCTGTGGCACAGACTGGCAGCTATAGCTCCGATTTTACCTGTGAACTTCCATATACCATGGTTGCAGCCCCCCAATAAAATAAAATAAAATAAAATAAAATAATTAAAGGAAAAATTGCATATAAATACATTTGGGATGCCATATAGGGGAGAAATCACCAGTTAGAGCTTTCATCAATATAATGTGTGGCCTAGCAAAAAAGTGAGAGTTCCTTCACTCAGCATTCACACTGGACTATCAAAGATGTTTAAAATGGGTATAATAGATTAGGATGGGAAAAAAGGCCATTGAGATTCCAGATTCTATAATGAATCTATAATATTCCAATTTCTAGTTGAATACTAATAAATCAAATCAAAAATCCTGGTTTATAGTTGTCTCTTAATTTAGGTGAAACTTTACTCTTCAAATCCTTTGGTATAGATTTTTGCAAAGACATGGCTATTTCCTCATGTATTTGTGTATATTCCACCTGTTTGCTGCCAACCATTAATTAACAGATTTTTCTTTATTTATTGTAGAGTAGGAGCTAGACTGCTATCTAGCAAATACTATCACTTATTTAATAGCTTTTAAAATAAAAGAATGTGAGTTCCCATTTTGGCTCAGTGGAAACAAATCTGACTAGCATCCATGATGATGCAGTTCGATCCCTGGCTTTGCTCAGTAGGTTAAGGATCCAGCATTGCCATGAACTGTGATGTAGGTCACAGATATGACTTGGATCCAGCCTTGCTGTGGCTGTGGTATAAGCCAGAAGCTACAGCTCCAATTTGACCCCTAGCCTGGTAACCTCTATAGGCTGCAGATGCAGCCATAAAAAAAAAAAAAGAACAAAAATAAAGTAATATCTGTGTGAATTTAAAAATACTATGCATATCTTCCACTTATTAGCCATAAAACCCTGAGAAAATTACAAAATGTCTTTAAGCCAGCTTCAGTTTTCTCAGTTTCTATAAAATCAGGTTTTCAAAGTGGAACATACCTCGGTTTTCCTCCCCCGAGTGCATGTATAATGGTAGATGGCATTATTAATAAGTTATTAATGGAAATAAAGGAACAATTATGAGAGATATCACTGAGGAAGAAAAAGTGCAAGCACACAAGTGAATGAACAGTATGTTTAAATCGTTTTTTTATGTGTGTGATTGGGCAGAGGAAGAGATAGTGGTTTTAAAAGACTGTGTGGAAAATTCTGCTTATATCTGTTCTGTAGATTGATAAACCATATAGTGTAAATTGATAAGAAGAATTATTACCTCTAAAATTGCAAAATCCCACTTTTGACTTTGTGAAAAAGTGCGGGGAGCCACTCGTGACCTGAGGGCTGCCAGCACATAACTGGGATAAAAGTCTTTGAGTGCTGATGCCAGGCTCTGAGGTTGATCAGTTAAAGACAATCTCTGTCCTGCCACTCCTTCAGAATGTTTATGGCAGGAGGTCCTGGGCTGCAGATAAGAAACCTGGGAGGTGGGACCCTGGTCGAAACTATTTCCAGACCTCCGGCCACAAATGCCTTTAGCAACAATCACTGTTGGTTAATGTTGTACCAGGTATTTAGGACTTAGAAAATAGCCTTTAACCAAACAATGTGTATGATTGATCATGTCAGGATGACTTACAGATTCTGGTGAAAATGCTTAAAAACCAAGCTGGGAATAAACTCGGGGTCCACTCTGAGCCTAGCATCTGGCGGACTTAGAGTGCGACCCTCTCAACCCCACCTTTTGTGTCATTTTTCTTTTCTTAGTCCTGTAGCACAGGTTTTGGGACCTGCTCATTGTCGGCTGGCTCCGACAAGTGGCGCCCGAACAGGGACCTGAAATACATGCGGAAGATTGCTACAGCGACCGCCGCTGGAAGAAATAAGTGAGTACTCAGTTTTCTTTGGTAAAGTTGGTAGAGTCCAGCAGGGAGAGTATTTGAGAGTATGGGGCAAAGTAATAGTAGAGGATTATTTGTACAAATGTTAAAAGTCATGTTAAAGGAACGGGGAATTCAGGTCACTAAACAACGCTTAGAGCAGTTTCTGATATTTGTTGAGGAAGTATGTCCTTGGTTCCCCGAACAGGGTACTGTTGATTTAGAAACTTGGAAAACTGTAGGTGTCAGGCTTAGAGACTATTATACTGCTCACGGGCCAAATAAATTACCAGCTATGGCCCTTCCCTTGTGGCAGTTGATTCGTGACTGCTTGGACCCAGCTACAGAAGGCAAAAAATTGAATAACGTAAAGATTGAAGCTACTAATTGTGTGCCTTCTGCCCCGCCGGAGCCCTCCAATGAAAACATTAAAATCCTCCCTACTCCCACAGTCAGGGCCGCCGAGGAGCTCTTGGACTCCGAGTTAGATCCCGCCGATCTGGCAGATTTAGAAGAACAGGCTGCCCGTTACCACCAAGATGAGGATCCATGGGGCATATTCTTAAATGAGGAACACAGACGCTTTTACTTTACTAAATTAAAAGACCTTATCAATGATTGTATACGACAAAATGCTCCTAAGGAGGACTCAAAAAAGGCGGAACCGCCTCCCCCACACCCGTGCTTACCGCCTCCTGCTAATTTTTCACCACCTCCCGAATATCTTCCCTCACCAAAAAACGAGGCTGAAGATTCAAAGCCTAAGATTTTAAGCCCCTTACAAAGGGCATTACAACAAGCGACCAAGGAAGGAGAACACATCCCTGGGTTCTCTTTAACTTTTCCAGTTTTTGAAGATGCCCAGCAACAAAGATATTATGAACCTATTCCTTTTAAACAGCTAAAAGAATTAAAAGTGGCCTGTGCTCAATATGGGCCTACTGCCCCTTTCACACAGGCAATTGTTGAGAGCCTAGGCAATCAATATCTGCCTCCTAATGATTGGAAACAGGTCGCATGAGAATGTTTATCTGGAGGTGATTATCTTTTATGGAAATCAGAATTTTATGAAAATTGTGCTGCAACTGCTGTCGTAAATCAGCAGCAAAATATCCATATCACTATGGAAATGTTGATAGGCAAAGGGCAATATAAAAATACTAATTTCCAATTAGGGTATCTACCTGGAGCTTACCCACAAATAAATGCTGCAGCTTTAAAAGCATGGAAAAAATTACCAAATTCTGATCATAAAACTGAGGACTTGTCTATAATTCAACAAGGCCCTGATGAACCTTATCAAAATTTTGTTGCTCGTTTAATGGAAACTATTGGTAAAATTATAGGGGACGAACAGGCAGGGATGGTCCTCGCAAAACAGTTAGCTTATGAAAATGTTAACTCAGCCTGCCAAGCAGCCCTTAGACCTTTTAGAAAAAAGTGTAGTTTAGCAGATTATATCCGAATTTGTGCCGATATTGGTCCATCTTATGTGCAAGGTATAGCTCTAGCCGCTGCCTTGCAAGGCAAATCTATGAAAGAAGTTTTATTTCAGCAAAGTCGACCTAAGCATAATTTTCAGGGAACTTCTCGTGTTGCTGGTCCCCCTGGCAGTTGCTATGCCTGTGGCCAGATGGGACATTGAGCTAACCAATGCCCCAAGAAGGGACAAAGACCGACAGGCCAAGATACTTTAGTTACTGCCCCAGGCCTGTGTCCTAAATGTAAAAAAGGGAAGCATGGGCCAAAGACTGCTGATCTAAAGCTGATATTAATGGACAACTTCTGAACCAGGGAAACTGGCTGAGGGGTCAGCCCCAGGCCCCGAAACAGTGTTATGGGGCAATTCAAGCAACTCCTCAGGTCAGTCACAATCCATTTCTTCCCGGACAAGTGTTTCCGACCTCTGTAGAGCCACCCCAGGAAGCGCAGGATTGGACCTCTGTGCCTCCACCTACACAGTATTAACCCCTGAGATGGGGATACAAGCTCTCCCCACTGGGGTCTATGGACATCTGCCCCCTGGCAGTATGGGATTATTGTTGGGAAGAAGTAGTGCTACTATGAAAGGATTATTAGTTGCTCCTGGAGTGATTGATGCCGATTTTGAAGGGGAAATTAAAATTATGGCCCATTCTCCTCAAACTATAACAGCTATTCCTGCAGGACAACGTATTGCTAAATTGGTCCTATTGCCTACTTTGTCTCTGAGAAAAACTAAAACTGACCTCAAAAGAGGCAATGCTGGTTTTGGTTCCTCAGATGCATATTGGATTCAACAAATTGGAGGTAATAGACCTGAGCTAACTTTAGAAATACAAGGAAAAATGTTCAAAGGAATTTTGGATACTGGAGCTGATATATCAGTGATTGCTGCCCCCCACTGGCCTGAAAATTGGCCTAAACAAGTTGCTCTTTCTGTATTGCAAGGTATTGTGCAATCTCATAATCCAGAGCAAAGTTCTGCGCTCCTTTCTTGGAAGGATGACGAGGGACACTCAGGTGTTTTTCAGCCCTACATCCTTCCCAGTCTCCCTGTAAATTTATGGGGAAGAGACATTATGTCTCATATGGGAGTGTTTTTATATAGTCCCAGTACCACTGTGTCCCATCAGTTAATGTCACAGGGCCTATACCCAAATGGTGGCTTAGGCAAATATAACCAAGGAATTACTCAGCCGCTACAAATCAAAGGCAAAAAAGACAAAAAAGGGTTAGGATATTTTTGATGGGGGCCTTTGATCATCCTGCGACTCATGCAGATCCTATTGTATGGAAGACAGATCAACCTGTATGGGTCGATCAATGGCCCCTTTCACAAGAAAAAATTGCCGTGACAGAGCAATTGGTGCAGGAACAATTAGCTAGCGGACATATTGCTCCTTCTAATTCTCCTTGGAATTCTCCCATTTTTGTGATAAAGAAAAAATCAGGAAAATGGAGATTGTTACAAGACTTACACAAAGTGAATGAGACTTTAGAATTGATGGGAGCTTTACAGCCTGGCCTACATACTCCTATGGCCATACCTGCTGGAACATATAAAATCATTATTGACTTGAAAGACTGTTTTTATACTATTCCATTGCATCCTGATGATTGTAAACATTTTGCATTTAGTGTTCCTTCAGTCAATTTCAATGAGCCAATGCGAAGATATCATTGGTTAGTCTTACCTCAAGGCATGGTTAATAGCCCTACTTTGTGTCAAAAGTTTGTTGCTACTGCTTTGAAACAAATTCGGTTAACATATCTTGATATTTATTTAATTCATTGTATGGATGACATTCTCATTGCTCATTCTCATGAAGGCTATTTGTTAACTGTGTTTGATCAAATGTTGACGGCTTTGAGGTACTCTGGGCTCCAGGTTGCAGAAGAAAAAATTCAAAGGTACTGTCCATACGCTTATTTGGGTTTTCGATTACATAAATTTACTTTTGAAACTCAAAAGGTACAGTTACGTACAGACTCCTTGAAAACTTTAAATGATTTTCAGAAATTTCTTGGAGACATCAATTGGATCTGTCCCTATTTAAAGCTTTCCACAGGGGTCTTAAAGCCTTTATTTGATATTCTTAAGGGAGACGCTAATCCCCTCTCCCCTAGAAAACTAACTCCAGAGGCTTTGAGTGCATTACAAGCTGTGGAATCTGCAATCAAAAACCAACAATGTACCTGTTGTGATTATACACAAGAATGGGGTTTATTGATTTTACCTACTCCCCATATGCCAACGGGAGTACTTTATCAGCATGGACCTATGTATTGGATACATATGCATGTCTCCCCTTCCAAAGCCTTGGCTGCTTACCCTGATTTAATTTGTGCCCTCATTGCAGAGGGACGAAAGGCTTCCACATTATATTTAGGATGGGACCCACATTATATTGTTGTCTCTTACATTAATGACCAACAAGCTCAACTACAGCAATTTAATGACTCCTGGGCTCTTGCTTTAGTCCATTTTATGGGACGCATTAGTACTGCCTATCCGGCTGATAAGCTAATTCAATTCACAAAAATACATCCATTCTTTTCCCCAAAAATACCGCTCTTTCCCCCCTTTCTTCTGCCACCATGGTGTTTACCGACAGTTCCTCTAATGGCATGGCCACTTATTCTATTGAAGGCGACACTGTGTCTTGGCAAACTTCACAAACCTCCGCTCAAATTGTGGAGCTGTTAGCTCTTCAAGCTGCTCTGCTTGCAGTACAACAGGTGCCCTGCAACCTTTTCTCAGATAGTCAATATATTATTCGAGCTCTACAAATCTTAGAAACTGTTCCTTTTATTGGTACTATGAATTCTTATGTTAACAGCTTATTTTTTGATGTACAGCTTATTATTCACAGCCGCCGTTATCCTTGCTATTTTGGCCACCTTCGGGCACATACTAATCTACCTGGCCCTCTATCTGAAGGCAATGCCCACATTGATCAAGCTACTCAGCTTTATGCTGCTCTTGAAGAGGCCAAATTATCTCATGCACTTCATCATCAGAACAGTCATAATTTACGACTGCAATTTCGTATTCCCCGGGAGGCTGCACGACAAATTGTTAAAACTTGTCCTACTTGTCCAACCTCATTTTCTGTTCCACATTATGGGGTAAATCCCCGTGGCCTTTTACCCAATCACTTATGGCAAATGGATGTTACCCACATTAAAGAATTCTGCAATACTCCTTTTGTTCATGTAAGTATTGACACTTATTCAGGTTTTATCCATGCTACCTTACAAACTGGGGAAGCCAGCAAACACTGTATTGCTCATCTTTTAAAATGCTTTGCCGTCATGGGGACCCCTCGGGTCATTAAAACAGATAACGGCCCTGGCTACACCAGCCGTATGTTTCAGCGCTTCTGCCACACCCTACAGATAGAACATAAAACTGGCATTGCATATAACCCCCAAGGGCAAGGCATTGTTGAGCGTTGCCATCAAACTCTTAAGGCTCAACTTACAAAACTAAAAAAGGAGGAATTATATCCCTTGACTCTGCAGAATTATTTACATCATACACTTTTCATTTTAAATTTTTTGACATATGATGTCAAAGGCAATTCGGCTGCCCAGCGTTTTTGGGGCCAAGTGCCCTCTCGCCACCCTTTAGTGCATTGGAAGGATCCACTTACTAACCAGTGGGCTGGTCCCGATCCAGTTTTAATATGGGGGAGAGGCCATGTTTGTGTTTTTCCACAGGATGCCGAAGCGCCGCGCTGGCTTCCGGAAAGGCTGGTACGCAAGGCGGAGGAAAGCAGTGATAAAACGTCTCCAGCAATTGCAGCTGCAAGAAAGAACGCCCCTCCCAACAATTCAGCAAATGCAGCAGTTGATTCAACAGGCGAATCAGATAGCAAGGACCACTGAGAACCCACAAACGTCGTTGATGTTCCTGACATTTGCTGGGAGCAAAAGGAACAACCATGCGGCTACAGTCAAATACAGCTGACCAAAAAGGACTGGAAATAATATGGGACAGCTTTTACCACGTCTTTGTAAATGGACTATTGATGTTACCTTCATGTGCCAGCAGCCATTCAAGTGGCCTGGATCCAATTGGAATAATCCTGGACTGCGATGGTCTGCACCCAATGGAACCAAATGGATTTGCGGAGAATATATATGGCCCTGGTTACCCATGGGATGGGTAGGACGTTGTACATTGGGATTTGTCATGGCTCCTGGGCGCATTACGAAAGCCATTCAAGGTACCCTGGCAAATTTGCCCAATTTGCATGCGCGTTGGGGACGATCTGTTTTTAAATGGTGTGATTATCTTGCAGCTCTATTTGTTCCCTCTCTGGGGGACGTGGATATCATGACTAAAGTAAATGCACTAACCAATTTTGCCCAGAAAGCCTTAACTGATGTAAAACAGGCAGTTGAAGATTTAAATGAGGAAGAAAAACTTATGAGAAAAGCTGTGCTACAAAATAGAATGGCATTAGATATACTTACGGCGGCACAAGGGGGAACCTGTGCCATTATCAAAATAGAATGTTGTGTGTTTATACCAGATTTATCTAGTAATATATCTCATGCCATGGAAGACATGCAAAATCTGATAAAAAATATGGATTCCCCAACAACATCCATATTTTCTCAATTGTCTACATGGCTTAAAAGTGACTGGTGGAAACATTTATTGGTCATTGTAATAATTATTGCCATCTTTATTTGTTTTGGACCATGTATTCGATCATGTTTATCCGAATTTATCACTCAAAGAATACTTTTACTCGTATTCAGCGGGGGCCCTATACCTAGGACTTGTTTATTGACTGGGGCCTCTCTGTTCATTAAACATTTAAAGAAGGGGGAGCTGTGGGGAGCCACTCATGACCTGAGGGCTGCCAGCACATAACAGGGATAAAAGTCTTTGAGTGCTGATGCCAGGCTCTGAGGTTGATCAGTTAGAGACAATCTCTGTCCTGCCACTCCTTCGGAATGTTTATGGCAGGAGGTCCTGGGCTGCAGATAAGAAACCTGGGAGGTGGGACCCTGGTCAAAACTATTTCCAGACCTCCGGCCACAAATGCCTTTAGCAACAATCACTGTTGGTTAATGTTGTACCAGGTATTTAGGACTTAGAAAATAGCCTTTAGCCAAACAATGTGTATGATTGATCATGTCATGACTTACAGATTCTGGTGAAAATGCTTAAAAACCAAGCTGGGAATAAACTCAGGGTCCACTCTGAGCCTAGCATCTGGCAGACTTAGAGTGCGACCCTCTCAACCCCACCTTTTGTGTCGTCTTTCTTTTCTTAGTCCTGTAGCACAGGTTTTGGGACCTCCTCGTTGTCAGCTGGCTACAGTTAGAATCACCTGTGGAAACTACTATACCTGAGGTCTAACTCCAGAAGTTCTGCTTCAATTAACCTGGTTTTCCAGTGATTTGTAAACTTCCCAGATAATTCTAATGTGCATCCATTACTGAGAAATATTTGGCCAGGTATGTCACTTTTAAAAAATCACTTGCTTTTGTAAGATACTGAATGATTGCCTGTTGGACTAAAGGCTTATACTATCTCAAGAGTACAATGAGACTGAATTCTGTAGGACTGTGGTTCTCAAAGTGATGTCTCCATTCCATTTGCATCTGCTGATAACTTGCCAGAAATACAAATATTTAGGAGTTCCTGCTGTGTCACAGCAGATTAAGGGTCTGTCATTGTCTCTGCAGTGGTGCAGGTTGGATCCCCAGCCTGAAAGAGTGAGTTAAGGATCTGCTGTTTGTTGCACCTGCATAGATAGGAGGTGAGGATTTAATTCCATACCTGTTCCAGGAAATTCCATATGTCACAGGTACAGCTGAAAAAGAAAAAGGAAAAAGAAAGAAACTCAAATTTTTAGATCACCTCTATGCTTACCAAATCAGACATCTAGGGTTAGGGTCCAGTAAAATGCTTTTCAGTCAGATGACTCTATTACACTTCATTTGCTGATCATTGCAAATAGGACTATGAATTTTACTGAATACTCACAAAGCCTGTTGTCACAAAACACATTTAATTAGCACTCTCATATTAGCAGTACTGGTGATGCTAAATAAATTGGAAGCAAATCAGTAGGAGGTCATATAAAAATATCCCTCAAAATTAAGTTAAAAGGACAGTCTTGCAAGGGACATTTCTTGTGAGGGGCACATGCAAATGTGCAGGTGTTAAACTTAGGCAAGAGTGCCAAGACTGTGGTCCATGGCCAGGGACTCACTACTCTTCAGCAACATCTTCTGGGGAGGCTGGTGGTGCCTTTTGCAGGTGACTAAGTAATGATCAAGAAATTGGGCCCTCATCAGACTCAGAATACACCAGAGGTTTGATCTTTGATTTCTTTTCTTTCCTTTTTTTTTTTGCCTTATCTAGGGGCACACCCTTGGCATATGGAGGTTCCCAGGCTAGGGGTCTAACAGGAGCTGTAGCTGCCGGCCTTAACCACAGCCACAGCAATGCGGTATCAAAGCCGCGTCTGCAACCTACACCACAGCTCACAGCAACGTCGGATCCTTAACCCACTGAGCAATGCCAGGGATCAAACCCACAACCTCATGGTTCTTAGTTGGATTCGTTAACCACTGAGCCATGATGGGAACTCTGATCTTTGATTTCTCAGCCTCCAAAACTGTCACCAGGAGAAGGATCAAGATAGTGGATGAGTAAGACATGGTGCTCACCTTCTCCCAAAAACATAGTAAAAAAAAAAAGCCATCTACATTTAGGAAAATTAACACAGAACATCTACTGAATGCTGGCAGAAGGCCTTAAAACTTCAAAAAATTCAAGAAATCTTCACATAACTGGGTAGAACAAAAGGAATAAAATAGAGAGAGGAAAGGAATCATGGTGGGGCTAGCACTCCTGAAAGGGAATAGTTAAAGAGAAAAGGATCCCATGCTCTGGGAAGCCACCTAACTGACACAGATAGGCTGAGATGCAGATACCTCAAAGTCATGGAGAAAAATGCTGCAGATGGACCAAGGAGGAAAAAGCAGAGTGACAGCCTCACTGGCCATCTGTTCCACAACCTCCAGACACCACAACCTGAGATGCTTGGGCAGGGACTTGGTGCTGGGACTCAGGGTCCAGAAAATGAGAAAAACATAAGCAGAATGAAGAAGTTCAGGAACAGACCTATTTAAAATAACAGGAGAATTAACCTAAAGGAGCAAAATATTAAAAAGACCTACTCAGCCAAACAGACACCAAATTCAAAAAGAAGACAGTGAAAATACTGAAGGAATGAAGAGTGAATATGAAGGAACAAAGAGCAGATATGAACAATAATGCAGAATACTTTAGAAAGGAACTAGAAATGACAAGGAAGAATAAAAAAATAGAAAACATATTTGCAGAGATGTAAGCTTAAGTAAAGGTACACATGAACAGAATGA
This sequence comes from Catagonus wagneri, assembly GCA_004024745.2. NCBI lineage: Eukaryota > Metazoa > Chordata > Mammalia > Artiodactyla > Tayassuidae > Catagonus > Catagonus wagneri. Next base: position 1,610,374 of record PVHT021183607.1, read on the forward strand.
ATAATGCAGAGGAAAAAAATTAGTGACCCAGAAGATAAGAGTATTGAAATTTGCCCAATAAATACAGCAGACAGTAAAACAAATGAAAAAAACATGAAAGAAATACATGATATTCATGGGATAATATGAAGGCCAATCTACACATAATAAGGATTTCAGAAGAAGAAAAAGAAAATGGGATTTAATTTATATTTGAAGGAACTGTGGCTGAAAACTTTCCAAATCCAAAGGAAGTGGATATGAAGATTCAAGAAGCACAGAGGGCCCCAAACAAGTTGAACGCAAACAGGACCATACCAAGACATATAAATGTCAACAGTAAAAGATAAGGAGAGGATTATAGAGGTAGCAATAGATAAACAAATAGTTCATAAGAAGGGAACTCGCATAAGGCTATCATCTGATTTCTCTAAGAAGTACTACAGGTGGGAAGAGACTAGCAAGATATATTCAAAGTTCTGAAAGGGAAAAATTTCCAGTCTACTCTATTCAGCAAGAATATCATTTAAAATAAAAGGAGAAATAAATAATTATCAAAAAAACCCACAAAAACTAAAAGTGTACAGTAATACTAAATACATTCTCAAAGAAACACTGAAAGGGCAATTCTAATTAAAAATTAAGAAGAAATAGGAAGGAGGTAATCACAACTGGAAAGCAATCAGTTAAGTAAGTCAGTATACAGATCATAAAAAGAAAACACTGTAAAAGTAATATAAACACAATAAACAGTAAAAGGACAAAGATGAAGATAAAAAAGGACTTCAAATCATAAAATGTGGGGAAGGAAAGTAAGAATATCTAGACCCTTTTTTTAAGTATGTGTTTGAGCTTATAAATCAGATTAAAGCAAGCCAATAGGGGAAGGGGCTAACAAACTTGAAAATCAGGGTAATTGCAAGTCAAAATCAAATATTACATCCAAAAGCTAAATAGAAGAGGACACATGTATAAAATAAAGAAAATCATCCAAAAAAAGTAAGGAAAAAAGGAGATACATATAATCAACTGGAAAACAAGATTTAAAATATTGATAAATATATATTTATCAATAATTACCTTAAATGTCAGAGGACTGAATGGTACAATCAAAAGGAACATAGTGGCAGATTTGATAAGAAGACAGGCGCTGAAATACACTGTCTACAAGAGACTCACTTTAGGGCAAAGGACACATATAAATTGAAAGTGAGGGGATGGAAAAAGTTATTTCATGTGAAAGGAAAAGAGAGAGAGCAGGAGTTATAATATTCATATCAGACAAAACAGATTTTAAAATAAAGGCAATAAAGAAAGAAGGAGCTCCCATTGTGACTCAGTGGTTAAGGAACCCACTAGCAACAATGAGGATGTGGGTTTGATTCCTGCCTTGCTCAGTGTGCTAAGGATTCAGCATTGCTGTGAGCTGTGGTATAGATCACAGATGCGGCTTGGATCCCACATTCCTGTGGCTCTGGCTTAGGCCAATTGCTACAGTTCAGACTGTACACTTCACCTGGGAATTTCCATATGCCACGGGTCGATCCTAATAAGAGACCAAAAAAAAAAAAAAAAGAAAGACAATGCCAAAAAAATTGACAATCCAGAAGAAATGAGCAACTTTCTAGAGTCTTACAGCCATCAAAACTGAATCAAGAAGAAATCAAATGTGGAGTTCCTGTTGTGGCTCAGTAGTTAATGAATCTGACTAGGAACCATGAAGTTGAGGCTTCAGTCCCTGGCCTTGCTCAGTGGGTTAAGGATCTGGCATTGCTGTGAGCTGTGGTGTAGTTTAGGTTGCAGATGTGGCTCAGATCCCACGTTGCTGTGGCTGTGGCAAAGGCTGGCAGCTACAGCTCCTGTTAGACCCCTAGCCTGAGAACCTCCATATGCTGCAGGTGCAGCCCTAGATAAGGCAAAAACAGACACACACACACACACAAAAAGAAGAAATCAATTGAAAAGACAAATTACTAGAAATGAAATTGAATATGTAATAAAAACACTCCCTACAAACAAAATCCAGGACCAGATGGTTTAACAGAAAAATTCTACCAAACATGCAAAGAAGAACTTATACATACCCTTCTTAAACTTTTCCAAAAGATTGAAGAAGTAACACTCCCAAAGATATTCTATGAAGCTACAATCACCCTAATACCAGAATCAGAAAAAGATACTACCAAAAATGAAAATAATAGGCCAATATCTTTGATGAGTACAGACACAAAAATTCTCAACAAAATTTTAGCCAGCTGAATCCTACAACATATAAAAATGATCATATACCACAACCAGGTGGGATTTATCCCAGATTTACAAGGATGTTTCAACATATACAAATTAGTCAATGTCATAACACCACATTAACAAAAGAAAAGTCAACAAACACATGACCATCTCAACAGATGCAGAAAAAGAATTTAACAAAATCCAACATCCATTCATGATAAAAAAAAAAAGCTCTTACCAAAGTGGGTATAGAGGGAACACAGCTTACGATAATAGAGACCATTTATGACAAAACAACAATATATGTAATACTCAATGGAAAAAAGCTGAAAGCCTTCCCACTAAAATTTGCAATAGATAAGGATGCCCAGTCTCACCTCTTCTGTTCAGCATAGTATTTGACAAAACAAAAGAAAAAAAATTATCCAATTTGGAAGAGAAGAGGTAAAATTGTCACTCTGTGCAGAAGACATGATACTACATATAGAAAACCAGAAGGACTCCACACAAAAATTTCTTAAACTGATCAATGAGTTTAGCAAAGTAGCAGGATAAAAGATGAACATTCAAAAATCAGTTGTATTCCTGTATACTAAAAATTAAATATTAGAAAAGGAATATAAAATATAATACCTTTTAAAATCACATGGAAAATTAAACACCTAGGAAAAAAACCTGACCATAGGAGTGAAAGGCTTATATGCAGAGAACTATAAAACATTAATCAAGGAAATCAAAGGGGATTCAAAGAAAAGGAAAGATATTCCATGTTTCTGGTTTGGAAGAATTAATATTGTTAAAATGGTCATACCTCCCAAAGCAATCTACAGAATCAATGCAATCCCTGTCAAATTACACATGAAATTTTCCACAGAAAAAGAACGATCCAAAAATTTATAGGGAATCATAAAAGACCCAGAATTTCCAAAGCAGTTCTGAGGGGGAAAAAAAAAAAACGAGGAAGCATTACTCTCCCAGACCTTAGGCAATATTACAAAACTATAGTATTCCAGACAGTGTGGTATCAAAACAGACGTACAAACCAATGGAACAGAATAGAGAACCAAGAAATAAACCCAGAGACCTATGGCAATTAATCTTTGACAAAGGTGACAGGAATATAAAATGGGTAAAAGACAGCCTCTTCACTAAGAGGTCCTGGGAAACCTGGACAGCTGCATGTAAATCAGTGAAACTAGAACACATCATCACAGCATGTGCAAAAATAACCATAAATGGCTTTAAGACTTGAACATAAGGCAAGATACCATAAAACTCCTTGAATATAACATAGACAAAACTTTCTATGATATCAACCTTACAAACTTTTTCTTAGGTTAATCTCCTAAGGCAAGAGAAACAGAAACAAAAATAAACTAATGGCACCTAATAAAATATCAAATATCAGAGCAAGAGGGATGTGATATAATGTAGAGTTTAGGGGCTATATGCAAGTGGAATATATATGGAATATATGTATATATATATATGGAATATATATATATATATATATATATGTATATATATATGGAATATATATATATATCGGATATATATATATATATAGATTCACAATTTTCCTAGTATTGACTCTGCCCTCCGTCCACCTGTCTGTAAGTTGCTGTACTTTTGTTAAATTTACCAATATTAAGCAATGTTATGGATGTCTTAGGATTGCTGTACATTTGTTCCTTTGTAATTATTGCTTATTCTTGAGCAAAAATTGATAACAAGACATTATTTTTAAATATATGTTTGTAGTTTAAATGTTTTAAATAGAAGGCATAAAAAGAAATAATCCACCATCTTCCATCTCAACTCTTTTAAAACTATAGCCTCTTCTTAGCATAGTAATGTATTTTCTCCTTATGTGGTGTATGTATATATATAAATACATACATATATAAAGAAAAGAATATTACTCAGTTATGAAAAATAATTGTATGTGGATATTTGTAGCAATGTGGGTGGATCTAGAGAATATAATGCTTATTGAGAAACAAATCAAAGACAAATACTTTATCATAATCACGCATATGTAGAGTCTAAAACAATACAAATGAATGTATATACAAAACTGAATCTTACTGATTCACAAACATTGAAAACAAATTTATGCTTACCAAAGGGAAGAAGTAGGTGACAGATGAATTAGGAGTATGGGATTAACAGGTACAAACTAATATCCATAAAATTAAGCAAAAAAGGATTTGCTACATGCCAGTGATTTACACCCAATATCTTGAAATAACCTATAATGGAATATAATCTGCTAAAATGCTGAATCACTAAGTTGTGCACCTGAAACTAACACAATATTGTCAATCAACTACACTTTAACTTTTTTTAGATCTCATACTGCAAGATAAGGTATAGTACTATTTTGCTACATGTAAAACTATTTTAAAAATCTAGGAATATGTTCTTGAATGAATTAGTGAGTGATATCTAGAATGTGTCAAAAATTTGAGGAGAGTCTCATGGTAAATTTTATGGTAATGTGTTTAGACATTTCTATCTGCCTATTTCTCTGGCATGCCATCATATGGCATGTGAAAATCACAGGGAAACTTCTGTCAAATAATTAAATTCAATCAATATATTCTATTAATCACAGTAACAGATATGCATGTGTCTAAGGTGAACAGAGATTTCCATAGCATAGCTTTGAGTAGGAGGAATAGACTGAGACCCAGAAAAACAGGCCTCAAGAAACGTAGGCATAGATGCTATTCATAATCAGTCCTCAAAGCTTTAATTGAATTAGGACTGACATTTTTATGTTGTGCTCTAATGTGAGGGGTCATCAGGGCAGTCAGATAATAGTGCTCATTGTTAAGGTTGCGTACTTAATTAGTAAATTGGCTATAAATAACCAGAAATTCATATGGATTAGAGAGTCCAGCTTCCTGGGAATGAGAGCTAACAAGAATTAGTCACAGGCTCTGTATTCTACTTAATCAGGCTGAAGTTCATAGCAGTAGTCAGGTCCTAAAAGAGTAGCTGAAGTCTCTTAAATGAGACAAGTTTCTTCGGGCTTCATGTTAGGTAAAAAATTCCATAAATAGGCAAAGACTGTGTTCCATAGGTCATATAGTGAGCTGTGTCTTGGCTAGTTCTCACCTGACTATCTGTATGGTGGCTTCTAAAACAAAACCTGCTTTGATAAGGAGTAGTGGAGTACCGAAGAACATTGAATCTGTGGGTCAAAGTCGCTGGAATTTCTACCTGGACAGAAATAAGAAAAGTTGTAGATAGACTCAGGCTCAAGAAAAAATATCATGTTATTTACAATGCATAGATAGAATACAGATTGAATTTTATGGTTTTAATAACACAGAATTTTTTTAAAAGATCAAGAATTTCAACATGAGTCTCTTTGAAAAGTGACAAGCTAACTAAAGAAATAATTTTTATTTCTTGCCTATGCTTCAGTCATTCTCAGACAGTGCCTGCACCTCTGCCTCCATTCTATGAAAGTATATTCTGTTCAGAGAATAGCAAAGTACACACTGTGCAATGGAACTGCCAGTTACACTATTAATAATAACAACATAGGAAAGGTTGAATAAATAACTATTGTATGTGGGGGTTCCCCGTGGATTTGTAATTTATAAAACTTTTTTCAAATATTCAAGGGTGTAATGTGAAAAAGTATGAAATTAAAAATCTCAGTACTGGTGTGATTATTTCAAGTGTTGATATCAACTTCTTGTACTTTTTTGATGATTTAGTCTCTCCTAGTAAAAGATAGATAGGCATGCCAGAAGGCAGGCATATACAATTGATTTTCAAAAGTATTATTTAGTGTTTCCTGGATCAGAAATTTAGCAAAAAGGCTGACTGATTTTTTTAACTGCGTCAATGTCATACAGTTTTTCTCCATTTCTTTAAACAGCATTTTTATTCAGTTTGTGGATAGAGTTGATAATTCCTCAGATAAATGTTTTATGATATTTCATCATTGTTTCTTCCTTTTCTATGGAACACTGCCTGATTCAGTCAGTTTGCCTTTAGCTGCTGAATTAATAGATATCAATTAAGAATATCTGCTTTTCTCTAATTTACTTACATTTGTTTTTAAATAAACACTATTGATTATTTGAAAGTGATCAAATAGCATGGTCTGAGATTAAATTGAGCTAATATTCCAAGTTTCTGAACTGGGAAAGTAACATATCAACCAACAATGGCATTCGTATTGAAGAAGCAGGGAAGGTCCCGATGAATATCCTAGAAGTTAATGTAGAGTAAGAATCAAATAGTTCATTTCCTGGAATTTCCAGGGGCACATGTTTGGCCTTTTAATTTAGCTTGAAACATATTTGCATTGCCACTGTCTAAGAGTTCCAGCTAAATTATTTTTTATTTTTCTCCAGACAAATTTTCTTCAACCGAATTATAGAAACTAGGAAAGGCATATAGATATATATTTTTTCATTTCTAAAAACATCCAGAGAATCAGAAATGGTATACAAACTGTAGAGGTAACACTATGACAATTTAGATTAAGGATCCTTTGATTTTGTCAAGTCTCTCTGAGGGAAGATTTTAATTTTCAGACTGTCTCTTCTATGACCAACCTTGGACTGATTTTTCGTACACTCTTAAACACACTGAATCTATGATGTCCTGGTACATATCCTAAGGACCACACCTCGTTTAACTTAGCGGTCCAGAACCTTTAGTCTAAAACCCATTGTTTGGATTTTGTTCTGATTTTATTTTGTGGGGGGAATACACCTGCAAAATATGGAAGCTCCCAGCCTAGGAGCTGAATTGGAGCTGCAACTACCAGCCTAAACCACAGCCACAGCAATGTGGGATCTGAGCTGTGTTTATGACCTACACCACAGCTTAAGGCAATGTCAGATCCTCAGCCTATTGAGCAAGGACAGGGATCAAACCTGCATCCTCACATCCTCATGGATATTAGTTGGGTTTGTTACTGCTGAGCCACAATGGGAACTCCTGTTTTTAAAAGTACTCTAGTAAGCAGTCCTATTCCTATATCTAGGATAGGATCTAGATTTTTTTATTTTAAAACAAGTCCTCCTGAGGATTGTGAATCAGTACACAATGATGAAAGAATTTTGGTGGTTACCAAACCAGGAAAAAAATTATTCTTAATAATGGCCGTTTTTGAGATTGGATCAAGATGGCAGGATAAGAGGACACAAAGCTCACTTCTTCTTACAAATACTTTATATATATACATATATATGTGTCGTATTTATAATTTTATATAATTTATAATATGATATATGTATATATACATATATATGTATATTGTACAACCAAAGCTTTAAGAAAAATCCACATGGAATAGTTCAGGAAGGAAGGGCAGAAATTGACTGGGACTTCTGACACTGCTAGAGAACACAGAAAAAAAGGAGGATTGCAAAGGCAGAGTTCCCCCCTAGGAATGAACAGTATGAACAACATATTCAGTACCCCAGTACTAAAGCTTGATGCTTGGAAGGGGCATTCACTTAGCTGGTTTGAAAACCAATGGGACTAACAGGAGAGATGTAAGAGATTTAGACTCTGTCCATGAAAGGAAGGTATACACTTGCTTACTCTTGAAACAAGGCAGAGGAAGTAGATCAAAATGGCATAGGACTCTGGTTGGTTTCCCACAACTGTTCCACAATGTGCCTCAGCCTGAGCCAGGTCCCTGCTTCAGATTTGCTTGCTCCACGGGCATCTCCACACTAGGGCGAGGGCCGCCATAACTGAAGGGAATGCACACTTGTGAGGGATGAAGCCAGGTTGTAATGGAATGTCAGAATGGCATATAGGCAGCTACTAATGATGTTTAAAGGGGCAGTGCATCAGGTGCAGTGTAGGACTTGACTATGATGGAATTGCTACAGTGATCATTAATGGATATGAGTGCTCAGTCCAGCCCTTCTTGCTCCACAACTGCACCATTTTGGGTAAAGTGCTCCAGTGCTGTGAGAAAGTAAAGCACACATTTAGGGGGAATGAAGTCAGCTTGCATCCAAACTTCAAGGCTTCTGGTCCAGCAACTTGGGATATAATCCCACACCCAAAAGAGTGGTGTTGGCCACTGAGTTGATGTAAAGCCCCAGCTCAAATCTGGCACTAACTCTAGATCCTCCATCACCAGGCCCACCTCTTACAAAGTGGTAGTTGCCAGCATAACTTAAGGGAAGATGTGACTTGTGCTCACATCATATCCAATCTTCCAATCAAAGCCACTGGGCACATGTGGACTATAAAGGATAAACTCACAAAAGGAGAACACTTCAAGATTGGAAAAGATAACTGTTTCACCTAATTTCATAGAGATAGATAAACAAAATGAAAAGATTTTTTTTTCAATTGCAAGAAAAAAGAAAACCCTTGGGAAAAAATGAATGAAACAAAACTAAATAATTTTCTAGATAAGGAGTTCAAAGCATTAATAATAATTAGGGAAAATAATAGTTGAATACAGTGAGAATTTTAACAGCCAAACAGAAAAAATAAGTAGAACGATTGAGAACTGAAGAATAAAATTACTGAAATTAAAAAAATCTAGAGATAATTAATAGGAGACCAGATGTTACCGAAGAATGCATAAGTGATCTGGAAGAAAGAATAATTGAAAATAAAAGAAAAAAGAAAAAAACATTAAAAAATGAGAAAGCATGTAAAAGTCCCAGAAGGAGAAAGGGGTGAAAATAATTGGGAAAACATGTTTGATTAAATTGTGTCTGAAAACTTACCAAACCTTAAGAAAGAAAGAGATATCCAGGAATGAGGAACAAGGTGACCCCAAACAGACACACACAAAGACACACCATAGTTAAAACTGCAAAGGTTAAAGAGAGGATTCTAGCAAATTTAAGAGAATAAAAGTTACACTAAACATTTTTGCAACAATAATGATATGAAACTGGAAATCAATTACAGGAAGAAAAATTGGAAAGAACACAAACATATGGAGACAAAATTACATGTTACTAAAAACCAGTGGGACAACAATAACATCAATGTGGAAATCAGAAAATACTTCTGAATAAGTAAAAATGAAAACACAACTTTAAAAAACCTATAACATGCAACAAAAGCAGTTCTAAGAGGAAAATTTATAGAAATATAGGCCTACCTCAAGAAGCAACTTTAAACTAAAAAAATATTCTGATATATCAGCTAAAGGAATCAGAAAAATCATCATAAAAAAGCCTAAAATCACCAGAATGAAAGAAATGATTAGGATCAGAGAGGAAATGAATAAAATGGAGACAAAAAAGGCAGTTGAAAAGATCAATAAAACCAAAATCTTTTTTTGAAAAGATAAATTGATAAGCCTTTAGTCATCAAGTGAAAAACAAGAAATGAAAGAGGAATAATAACTAATATCACAGAGATTCGAAAATCTGTAAGAGAATAATATGAACAGTCATATGTTAATAAATATGACAACCTAGAAGGAATGAACAAAGTTCTCAGAAACATAAAAACTTCCAAGGCTGAATCAGGAAGAAATAGAAAATCTCAAAAAATTAATCATTATTTATAAAATTGGACTTTTAATAAAAATTCACAAGGGAATTCTAACAAACACAAAAATAATATCTAATATATGTGCATCTCAAAATAGACAAAAACATTAAAGAGAAAATGACACTTACAAATTTATTCTATGATGCCACAATTACCCTGATAACAAAATCAGAAAAAAAAAATTACAGGCCAACATTGCAAATGAATATAGATTCAAAGTCCAGTACAAAATATTAGCAAACCATTTTAAACTATGTATATAAGAGGAACATATGTCATGTTAAGTGGGCTTTAGTCCAAAGATGCACTAATGTTTCAATATCTGCAAAGAAATCACTTTAATAAAGCACAATAGCAAAAGGAAGGGTTTAAAAAGGTCACATTATTCAAAGAATTTCCCCAAAAACAAAAGTTAAGAGTACAGCAATACTAAACTTTCTAAAAGAAATGCTGAAAAGGTTCCTATAAAAAAGAAAGAAAGAAAGAAAAATAAAAAGTAAGAATTAGAATGGAGGAAACCACAATTGGAAAGCAATCATGCAAATTAGCCAGCATAGAGAAGTAAACATGAAGATACTAAAATAAATTAAATGAGTTAAAATAAATTAAATTACACAAAAAGAAGAGACAACAACCTCATACATTGTCAGGAGGGAAAGTAGGAAAACATAGACTATTTCTTTTTTCTATTTTTTTTTAACTTTAAAAAACTTTTTTCTTTATTCTTTTTTATTTTCTTTTCTTAATGATGTGTTTAAGCCTATAAGGTTATCAGGGCACAGCAAACAGATGTAAGAAGGTGTTAACATGCTTAAAAAGCAGGGTAGCTGTAAAACCAAAATGGGACATTTAACCACAAATACTGAAAAGAAAAGAACTTAAGTATAAAATAAATGGAAAGCATCCATCCAAAAAAAAAGAAGAGAAACATAGAATCAATTGGAAACAAGATCTAAAATGGCAATAAATACATATTTATCAATAATCACCTTAAATATCAATGGTCTGAATGCTCCAATGAAAAGACACAGAGTGGCAGAATGGATAAAAAAGCAAAAACCTACAATCTGCTGCCTACAAGAGACTCACCTTAGAGCAAAGGACACAGATAGATTGAAAGTGAGGAGATAGGAAAGACATTTCATGCCAACAGACAAGAAAAGAAAGAAGCTGTGGCAATACTCATATCAGACAAAATAGACTTTAAGGTGAAAACCATAAAGAAAGACAAAGAAGGACATTACTTAATGGTTAAAGGATCAATTCAAGAAAGGGATATTATAATCGTCAATAAATATGCCTCTCATATAAGAGCACCCAAGTACCTACAACAAGTGCTATAAGACATAAAAGGAGAAATAGATGGCAATACAATAATTGTAGCAGACTTTAACACTCACAACAATAGACAGATTCTCTAAGAATAAAAACAGTAAGGCAACAGAGATCCTAAATGACACAAGAGAAAAGTTAGACCTAATTGACATTTTCAGTACATTACATCCAAAAAAAATCAGAACATAAATTCTTCTCAAGTGCACATGGAACATTCTCAAGGATAGATCACGTACTGGGGCATAGAGCTAACCTCAACAAATTTAAAAGTATAGAAATTATCTCCAGTATCTTCTCTGACCACAAGGGAGGAAAGGAAATGAGAGAAAACATACTACATGGGGACTAAACAACATGCTACTAAAGAACGAACGGGTCATTGAGGAAATCAAGAAAGAAATAAAAAAAATACCTTGAGACAATAGAGAATGAAGACACAACCACTCCAAATCTATGGGATGCTGCAAAACCTGTGCGCAGAGGGAAGTTCAAAGCATCACAGGTCTTCCTCAAAAAAGAAGAAAAATCCTAACCCATCACCTAAATGAACTAGAAAAAGAAGAACAAAAATGCCCTAAAATCAGCATAAGGAAGGAAAGAATTAAGATCAGAGAGGAAATCAATAAAATAGAAATTCAAAAAACAATAGAAAAAAATCAATAAATCCAAGAGCTGGTTCTTTGAAAAGCTAAACAAAATTGACAAACCTCTTTCTGGACTCACCAAGAAGAGGAGAGAGAAAAACCAAATAAACAAAATAAGAAATGAAAAAGGAGAAATCACAACAAATATGACAGAAATCCAAAAAAAAAACATGAGATAATACTATGAACAATTGTATGCCAACAAATTTGATAAGCTAGAAGAAATGGACAACATTTTAGAGACTTACACCCACGCAAAACTGAATCAAGAAGAAATAAATCAACTGAACAGACCAATCACTAGAAATGAAATTGGGAGTATGTCATCAAAACACTCCCTACA
>PVHT021183607.1:1623421-1638190 GCA_004024745.2 Catagonus wagneri
AAAACACTCCCTACAAATAAAAGTCCAGGACCAGACAGCTTCACAGGTGATTTCTACCAAACATACAAAGAGGAACTCATACCCAGCCTCCTTAAGCTTTTCCAAATGGTTGAAGAAGAAGGAACACTCCCAAAGACATTCTATGATGCCAACTTCACCTTAATTCCAAAGACACCAAAACAAAGAGAACTATAGGCCAATATCTTTGATGAATATAGATGCAAAAATTCTCAACAAAATTTTGGCCAACTGAATCCAAAAGCATATCAAAAATATCATACACTATGACTATGTGGGATTCATCTCAGGTGAACAAAGATGGTTCAACTTATGCAAATCAATCAGCATCATACACCACATTAACAAAAGAAAAGTCAAAAACCCCATGATCATCTCAACAGATGCAGACAAAAACATTTGACAAAGTCCAACATCCATTCATAATCAAAACTCTTACCAAAGTGGGGATACAGGGAACATTCCTTAACATAATAAAGCGCATATATGAAAAACCCATTGCAAATATAATATCCAATGGAGAAAAGCTGAAAGACTTCCCACTAAAATCAGGAACAAGACAAGGATGCCCACTCTCTCCACTGTTACTCAACATAGTATTAGAAGTCCTAGCTACAGCAATCAGACAAACAAAAGAAATAAAAGGCATCCAAATAGCAAGAGAAGAAGTAAAACTGTCACTCTATGCAGAAGGCATGGTAGTATATATAGAAAACCCTAAGGACTCAATGCCAAAATTACTTGAACTAATCAACAAATTCAGCAAAGTAGCAGGATATAAGGTTTATCTTCAGAAATCAGTCACATTTCTGTATACTAACAATGAAATATTAGAAAAAGAATACCAAAATATATTACATTTTAAAATAGCACCCTCAAAAATCAAATCAAATACCTGGGAATACACCATACCAAGGAGGTGAAAGACTTATATGCAGAGAACTACAAAACATTAATCAAGGAGATCAAAGAAGATACAAAAAAATGGAAAGATATTCCATACTCATGGGCTGGAAAAATTAATATTGCAAAAATGGCCATACTGCCCAAAGCAATCTACAGATTCAGTGTAATTCCTATCAAATTACCCATGACATTCTTCACAGAACTAGAACAAAAAATAAAAAAATTTATATGGAACAACAAAAACCCAGCAATCTTGAGGAACAGAAACCAAGCAGGAGGTGTAACTCTCCCAAACTTCAGGCAATATTACAGGGCCACAGTAATCAAGACAGTGTGCTAATGGTACCAACACAGACATACCGACCAATGGAACAGAATAGAAAACCCAGAAATAAACCCAGATCCCTACAGTCAATTGACCTTTGACAAAGGAGGCAAGAACTTAAAATGGGAAGAAGATCGTCTTTTCAGTAAGCATTGCTGGGAAACTTGGACAGCTGCATGCAAATCAATGAAACTAAAACACACTCACACCATGCACAAAAATAAATTCTAAATGGTTTAAAGACTTAAATATAAAACAAGACACCATTAAATTCCTGGAAGAAAATATTGGCAAGACATTTGCTGACATCAGCCTTACAAATGTCTTCTCAGGTCAGTCTCCCAAAGCAACAGAAATAAAAGCAAAGATAAACCAATGGGACCTAATCAAGGTGAAAAGCTTTTGCATAGCAAAGGAAACCAAAAAGAAAACTAAAAGACAACTTGCAGAATGGGAGAAAACTGTTTCCAATGATGCAACTGACAAGGGCTTAATCTCTAAAATATACAAACAACTGATGCAGCTCAACAGTGAAAAAGTCAACAACCCCAATGAAAAATTGGCAAAGGACCTGAATAGACATTTCTCCTGATAAGATATATAGATGGCCAACAAGCACATGAAAAAATGTTCAACATCATTGATGATTAGAGAAATGCAAATAAAAACTACCATGAGATACCACCTCACACCAGTCAGAATGGCCAGCACTAACAAGTCCACAAACAACAATTGCTGGCAGGGGTGTGGAGAAAAGGGAACCCTCCTTCACTGTTGGTGGGAATGTAAGTTTGTACAACCACTGTGGAAAACATTATGGAGGTACCTTAGAAAACTATACATAGAACTACCATATGACCCAGCAACCCCACTCTTGGGCATATATGCAGACAAAAATTTCCTTGAAAAAGACACTTGCACACACATGTTCACTGCATCACTATTCACAATAACCAAGACATGGAAGCAACCCAAATGTCCATTGACAGATGACTGGACTAGGAAGATGTGGTATATATATATATATATATATATATATATATATATATATATATACACACACACACACACAATGGAATAGTATTCAGCCATAAAAAAGCCATAAAAAAGATAAAATAATGTCATATCCAGCAACATGGATGGAATTAGAAATCCTTATACTGAGTGAAGCAAGTCAGTAGGAGAAATACAGATGCCATATGATATCTCTTATAACTAGAGTCTAATATACTGCACAAATTAACCTCTCAACAGAAAAGAAAATCATGAACTTGGAGAACAGACTTTTCGTTGCCAAGGAGGTGTGGGAGGGGGTGGGAGGGAATGGGGTTAACTAGTGCTTCAGTGATGGAAAAGCAAGGAGATCCAGCTATGTAGTACAGGGAACTATGTCTAATCACTTGTGACAAATCCATATATGTATATATAACCGGGTCACCACATGGTGCAGTTGGAAAATTTGACAGAAATCTGTAAACCAGCTATAATGCAAAAATTTTAAGAACAATAATAAAATAAAAAATAAAAAGTCACATTATTATCTGAATAGAAATAGAAAAATTATTTGGCTAAACTCCAATTCCACTCATGATAAACCTCTCATCAAAGTTGGTATAAATGATCATATTTTAATACAATAAAGGAAATGATGAACACAGCTAACGTCATACTCAAGGGTGAAAATTTTAAAGCTTTCTTTTAAAATCGGGAACAAGATTGATCATTTTCCCACTTTAATTTACAGTAGTATTGGAAGTCCTATACTCTCCAATTAGACAATCACCATCCTAATTAATAGGGAATTAATAAAATTGTCAACATTTGCAAATGATTTACTATAGAAAAAAACCTAAAGTCTCTACTAAAAACCTATTAGAAATTATAAATGAATTCAGCTAAGCTATAGGATACAAGATTAATATATAGAAATCTTTTGCTTTGCTATACATTAATAAACTATCAGAAAAGGAATCAAGAAAATAATTCTATTCAAAATCATATCAAAAAGAATAAAATACCTAGAGATATATTTAAGCAAGAAGGTGAAAGATTTACTCTGAAAACTATAAAATATTAATGAAGTAAATTGAAGATGATAGAAACTGGAAGATATTCCATGTTCATGAATTGAAATAGCTAATATTGTAAAAATGTCCACAGCACCCTAGCAATAGATACAATGTAACATATATAAAAATTCTCATATTAGGGATTAGAAGACGATGGAAAAGTAAAAGGATTTTTTCTAATTTCCTCTCATGAAAACACCAAGATCACAGCTGCTGAACCACCATCAAGCAAAGGACTTGGGCCTACCAAAAAAACTTATTCCACATTCGAAGACAAAAAAAGCCACAACAGTACAGTATGAAGGGCAATTTTGTGATATAACCAAATCTCACCTTCCAGGTAGGAGACTCACAAACTAGAAAATAATTAATTTCAGAAGATCTCCCACAGGAATTAGAGTTCTTGAGCCCTACATCAGGCTCCCTAGCCTGGAGGCCTGACACTGGGAGAAGCAACTCCCAGAGCATTCGGCTTTGAAGCCAAATGAGATTTGTGTTCAGGAGCTCCACAGAACTAGGGGAAACAGAAACTCCACTGTTGGAGGGAACACACAATGTCTCACATGCCCTTGGACCCAGAGTAAAGCAGTGGCTCTGCAGATACCTGTGTTGGACCTACCTATGGGTTTTGGAGGGTCTCCTTAGAGGTGGAGGTTGGCTGTGGACCACTATGTGGATAAGGACACTGGAAGTGAGGCTCCAGGGAATATTCACTGTTGTGAGGTTTCCTAGAGGTCACCATTTTTTTTTTCACTGAGACCTTGCCCCACCCAACAGCTTATAGGCTCTGGTGCTGGGAGGCTTCAGGCTAAATCACAAACAAGGTGGGGACACAACTTCATGCATTAGCAGACAGGCTACCTAAAGTTATGCTGAGACCACAGCTACCTCTAAACATAAAACTGGACATGGCCCTACCCACCAGGGTATAAGATGCATCTCCACTCACCATTGAAGAAGATCCCAGCAGGAAGACTGCATAGGCCACTGGCCAACCTCGCCCACCAGGGGGTAGACACAGAGCCAAAAGGACACACAATTCTGAAGCCTTTGGAATGGAGACCATGAACAGAAGGTTGGACAAAATGAGGTGGCTGAGAAATATGTTCCAAACAAAGGAGAAAGATAAAACCCCAGAAGAACAACTAAATGAAGTGGAGAGATGTAATCTACCTAAAAAAAAAAAATCAGACAAATGATAATAAATATATTCCAAGTTCTCAAAAATTGAGGCACAAAGGAGACTCAAGAAATGTTTCACAAAGAGCTAGAAAATATAAAGAGTAAACAAACAAAGATGAACAATGCAGTAACTGAAATGAAAAATACACTAGTAGAAATCAATAGCACAGTAAATGAGACAGAAGGATGAAATGTGAGCTGGAGTACACATTGGTGAAAATTACTGCCACTTAACTGATGGAAAGAAAAGGGGAAAAAATGAGTACCGTGAAAGAGACCTCTGTAACAACATTAAACACACCAACATCCACATTATAGGGGTTCCAAAAGGAGAAAATAGAAAGGGCCTGAGTTAATATTTGAAGAGATAATAGTTGAAAACTTCTCTAATGTTGGAAAGGAAACAGTCAAGTTCAGGAAGTGTAGAACATTCCACATGGGATAAACACAAGGAGGAACACATCATGACACATATTAATAAAACTGACCACAAATAAAAACAAAGATAAAATATTAACAGCTATAAGAGTGAAGCCACATATAACAGAAAGTTAGCTGATTTTTTAGGAAAAAATCTTTCTTGGATAGCAAGAATCAATGTTGTCAAAATGACTATACTAACCAAGGACATTTACAGATTTAATGAAATCTGTCAAATTACCAGTGGCATTTTTCACAGAAATAAAACAACAAGAAAACAAATTTGTATGGTACAACATAAAACCGCAAATAGCCAAATTCTTCCTATGAGAGAAAAATGGACTGGGAAGAATCAGGATCCCTGATTTAATACTATCAAAACAGGATCATGCAGGCCCCAAATCAGAAAAATGGATAAATGGAACAGCATAAAATAAATGCAAATAAATCCATGCACATACAGTCAATTAATCAATGACAAAAAAGGCAAGAATATGCAATGGAGAAAAGACAGACTCATCAATAAGTGGTGCTGGCTAGAAACATATGAGAATGAAATTAGTACATTCTCTAAAATCATATATGAAAATAAACTCAAAATGGTTTAAAGCCCCACATATAATACCAAATACTCTAAAATTCTTAAAAAATATAGAACACTATTTGATATAAATTATAGCAATATCTTTTTGGACCAATCCCTAGAATAATGAAAATGAAAATAAAAAAGAACTAAATAAATATACCTAATAAAACTTAAAAATTTCTGCACAACAAAGAAAACAATAAACAAAACTAGAAAAAAAACAAAGAATGGGAGAAAATATTTGCAAATGATACAAACAAGGGATTAATCTCCAAAATATACAAACGGTTCATGCAGACCTATTAAAAAAAAAAAAAAACAACTCAGTTAAAAGCTGGACATAAGATGTAAATAGATATTTCTCCAAAGAAGACAGACAGATGGTCAAAAAGCACATGAGAAGATTTTCAATATTGCTCATTATCAGAGAAATACAAATCTAGTTTACAATGATGTATCACTTCACATTGGTCAAAAATTGCCATCAACAAAAAATCTAGGATCCCATTGTGGCTCAGTGGGAACTCAATGAAATCAGCTAGTATCCATGAGGAAATGGGTTTGATCCTTGGCCTCATTCAGTGGGCTAAGGATCCAGCGTTGCCACGAGCTGTGGTGTATGTAGCAGATGTGGCTTGTACCCCACATTGCTGTGGCTGTGGTTTAGACCAGCAGCTGTAGCTCTGATTAAACCCCTAGCTTGGAAACCTCCATATGCAGTGAGTGTAGCCCTAAAAAAAAGTGTTTAAAAATAAATACTGGAGATGGTGTTGAAAGGGGAACCCTCACATTGTTGGTGGAAATGCAAATTGGTAAATCACTATGGAGAAAAATATGGATGTTCCTAGACATATATCTGGAGAAAACCATAATTTGAAAAGATACATGCACCCCAAAATTCATTGAAGCACTGTTTACAATTGCCAAGATATGGAAATAACCCAAATGTCCATCAACAGAATAATGGCTAAAGATATAGTACATATATACTATGGAATATTACTCAGCTATAAAAGAATGAAATAATGCCATTTGCAGCAAAATGGATAGACCTAGAGATTATCATATTAGGTGAAGTTAAATCAGATAACGTCAAATATAGTATCATTTATATGTGGAATCTAAAAAAGACGGATACAAAAATAACTTATTTACCAAACAGAAATGCATTCACAGACTTCAAAAGAAAACTTATGGTTACTGAAAAGTAAATGTGTGGGGGAAGAGATATTGGGAATTTTGGATTAACATGTACACACTATTATATATAAAGTAGATAATTAAGAAAAATCTACCTGCTGTAGAGCCCTGGGAACTCAATATTCTATAATAATATATATTAGAAAATAATAATATATATATATAATGTATAATAGAACGATGCTCTTGTACAGGTGAAACTAATACAGCATTGTAAATCAACTATATTCCAATATAAAATAAGAATTAAATTTAAAAAATACCCAGATATTTTTGATAGAACTAGAACAAATAATCCTAAAATTTGTATAGAACGACAAAAGACCCAGAATATCCAAAGCAACTTAAGAAAATAAAACAAAGTGTCATGATCCATGACCTCAGACTATCTTACAAAGCTACAATAAGTAAAATAGCATGGAATCGAAACAAAAATTGACATATAGATCAATGGATCAGGTTAGAAAACCAGGAATAAACCTGTGCTTATATGGTCAATTAATCTAAGGCAAAGGAGGAAGCAAGAATATACCATGAATAAAAAATATTCTCTTACATAATTTGTGCTGGAAAAACTGGACAGGTTTATATAGAAAATAATAAAATTAGATCTTTTTTATCATACAATATACAGAATAAAATCAAAATTGATTAAAGACTAAAAAATTCCTGACAACTGTAAAAGTCCTAGAACAGAACATAGGTGGAAAACACTTTGACATAAATTACAGTAATTTTGATTGTGGTCTCCTAAGGCAAAAGAAGCAAAAGCAAAAATATACAAATGGGATGTAATTAAGCTTAAAATTTTTGCACAGTATAGAAACCACTGTCAAAATTAAAAGACAAGCTACTGAATGGAAGGAAACTCTTGCATGTAATATGACCAAGAAGTGGTTACTCTTTGAAACATATAAACAGCTCATATATCACAATATCAGTAAAAAAATAATCAGATTACATAATTGGCAGAAGGCACAGTATATGTTTTTTCCTAAAGAAAACATACAGATCATCAACAAGCAAATGAAAAAATGCTCAACATGGCTAATTTCCAGGGAAATGCAAATCAAAACCACAATGAGTTATCACCTCACACTTGTCAAGATGGCTATCATCAAAAAGTCAATAAGCAGTAAATGTTGGCAAGGATGTGAAGAAAAAGCAACCTTAATACATTTTTGGTGGACTTTTAAATTGCTACAGCCACGGTGGAAAACAATGTGGAGTTTCTTAAAAAAAAAAACCCAAAAATAGAACTCTTATATGATCCAGTAAGAGTTCTAATTTTTTTTTTTTTGAGGAAACTCCACATTGTTTTCCATGGTGGCTGTAGCCATAGTTTAGTGTATTCACAAACTATAGAATTGGCACTACAAGTCCACAAGTTATAATTTGAAAACATTGACCTCATATTGTTGGTCCCTGCTTTTTGATGGATGCAATTGTATTAAATGCCATGGTGAAATGTGTTTGTCTTCATAAACCATAGCATCTTTCTGTCTCTCTGGATCATATTACAAAAATATATAATGGTAATATTTTGGAAAAAATAGTATGGTTTTGTCTTTTGCTTTGCCATATGCCCGACATTCTCCTCCATCAGGTTTAAAAGTCCAATTTCTGGAATAGAAAGTAGGATTAAATTTGTGGGAGCATAAATACAGGGAAAAAGGTAGAACTTCTGGTATTCAAAACAGAATCATGCTTTGACATTATAGGATTAAAAAGTAGCTGTTATTAAAAGAGACAAGTTTTTGTAACTTACTTTCACCCTGTTTAGCACGGTCCCAGTGAAGGCAAGAGAAAATATATTGGATAAACTGAAGAAGTATTACTTGTATGCTTTTATTTTTCCCCATTTTATTTTACTGATATACTTTCAGAAACTTCAGGAAACCACTTTTCTGCAGGATCCTTGGACCAAAGGAATGACCCCCAAATCAGCGTATGAAGAGCATAAAGTTATTTTGACAGACATTGTCAGATAAACAGAAATATGGTCTCTTCTGTATTCCTGAGACTTACTTTGTTCTCCTACCATGTGAGTGCTCCACTCTGAGCCAGTATACGTACCATAGGTTATATCGTGGTGGAATATCTGATGGTGTCACCACAGAGACATGGATTGGAGATTATGAAATATGTACTTAATTAAATACATGACAGAGACTTAGAAACATGAGAGACAAAGGAAAGGTGAATCAGTTTCCAGGGGCTGACAGAATATAAAAAGATATATGTGACTATTCAAAGTATAGTCTCTTAGCAGTGCAAGCCACAGTTTGGACTTACATCAAAAAATGTCACCCAGGAAAGGGAGGCAAAATGTCCTGTCTTAATTGTCATTGGACTATTCAAATCCCTATCCCATACTCATATATCATTTAGGAGATCTCAGAAGTGAAGAAGATGAATGTGGAATGTTAAGTAAAGCATCCAATATAAGACTGAATAGATTGTTTCAATTTTTAGGTCCTAATAAAGTTTAAAAAAGATTGCTCCAAATGTAACAGTTTTATTTAATTTCCTCACTATGATTAGATAAAAGTCTTAAAAAAGTATCATATCAGCTGTAGACAAAAAAAGCTGTATCTTCTCTGTACATTTAAGTATGATATAAATATACTTTTGACACAGACACACATGTAACCTTCATGCAGATGTATTCACTGTGATAGATAAGACATTGGGGAAGAAAAATAATTTCCTTGAATGAAGTATAACCTGCACAGGCCCTAACCAACCTTGGAATATATGAACAAGGCTGTACAGAGTCAAGTAATTTTTCTCTATTTTTTTCTCTCTTTCAGGCTCTGCCTAAGGGCTTGCCCACTGAAATAAAAAAATGTGTAAAAAACAGATTTATCATGGTTTGATAAATCTTTTGAGTGCTATATAGAAACTGGCCGAAATATTTCTATATTTCAGGCTAAGTAGCACCCCTCCCAGGAATGGTATTATCACTCTATCATCCCCACCCTCTCCCCAGCTAGATATCAAAGGAAAGCATGAAATAATTTTTATTCAAATTAGAGCAGGAATGAAAAGCACTTCTAAGAATGGTAAATTAAGGACTTCCAAAAATTTGCTCTCCCATAGGAGGAATTAGAACAATGTCCAAAAATGTCTACATCAACTTTTTTCAAAAATCTTATAATTAATCGTATACTTAGGCCTTGAGTATTTTTTAAGAAAACTGACTATTAGGAAGCATAAGAGTTGTGGTGTTTTGCCCCATTCCCATCTCTTTCTCCCCAGTCCTAATGCTTATACACCTGAGAACTCTTAGGTTCCACAGCAGCTTGTGTACTCATACCAAAGCAGAGTAATTCTCCTCTCCCATATCTGTGGCATATTTTATTTCCTGGATGCAAAAAGAAGTCCTACTTGAGCATAAAATTGTTGTTTTTAATGAATGTTATTACATAAGCTTTTGTTCTTAGCATTTCTAGTCATAGAATCTTTCCCAGTATGCAACATTTTGAGTATTACCAAATACGATGACATTTCCTCAATAAATCTTGCTTTAGTCTGTAACCTTGTCTTAGTCAAAGTATCTCCCATTTATCTCAGTTGAAAAAGTAAGAACCCTTTCAAATCAATGAATGCAAAAAAAAAATTATTGGACAGGAATATTTTATTGCACAATTATCATATTCAATTATAACATCATGCTAGACTACTTGGAAGAAATAATACTGGGGTAATAAGGGACAACATTAGAATAAAAATAATACTAATACATCTCACGATAACAGCACTGTTGGTCACCAGTAGGTAATTTGGTACGAAAATGAACTGAAAAGAATCTCACGGACAAATAAGAGCAGGAGTATAAAATCTGAGGTGATCTTTGTAACACTTTAGTTCAAATTTCTCACTGTGAAACTACCAATATGTTGGGATCAATAATTAGTTTTTGTAGAAAGTGGTCCTGTCCACTGGAGAATGTTTAGCAGTATCCCTTTGCCTTTCCCCACTAGACACTGATAGCTCCCCTAACCTGATTGTCAACAAAAAATGTCTGCAGAGAGAGGGCAATAATTTCTGCCAACAATTGGGAATCACTTTTCCAATCTAACACCTCATAATCAGAATGGGAATTGAAGCTTAGTGATATCAGGTGACTTTCTTTTTGTAATATATAGGCAAAATCTGGTTAGAACATTATTGTGACTATTCTAGTATTCCTGCCAATATCACCCTTAATAAATACAGAAAAGACAAATTGGGTCTGAGAATGCTAAAATGTCACTAATTTTATGATTCAGCTGGAGTAATGACTCATAGAGTTCAATAATATCAAATATTTATGCATCTTCCTTTTTTTGTCTTCTATATAATGTCTAAAAATCTAGAAATCTGTATGATATCGACAATAGAAATAACAGGATTCAATATGTTCTAGGTTAAATACTTTAGCTATTATCTCCAATTCTGACTAGACTTTATGAATTTTTTTAAGTGGAAGAAAAACTAAGTTTTACAAAAGATAAATTGCTAAGTCATCTAAGGAGAAACATGAGACTTTTCTCACGTTTCTTTTTAACTGATTGCTACTTTTAGAAGGTGTAATCCTGTGGCATCTCTCCCTTTCTACTTCCATACTGGGTCAAGTGAATAGATAAATTTATTCAATTTTCAGTTCTCATCAAAGGCTTTGTGGGAAAAGTTAGTTATCACAGGATTTCATTATGTGATACATTTAGTGAATTACAGCAGTGACCAGAATATGGTTAAACTCTCCTATAACTGTATATCTTGAGTGACTTTTCTGACATTTCCATGTGCTCTGAATAAAAAATTACCTCTTAATCTCTATCTAAATTTCAAGATTGTAATGTTTAAATAAAACTTTAGAGGGGTTGAGAGTATTTCTCTGATGAAGAAAAAATTTTATTTAATAATCTAACCTAAAACTAAAGCACACTACCAACATCCCTGTTATCTAAAGGAATTTCAAATTTTTGTAGTTCCCACTGTGGCACAGTGGGTTAATCATCCTATTTATCTCTGTGGGGGCACCTGTTCCATCTAGATGCAACTCAGATTTGATCACTTGCCTGGGAACTTCCATGGAGGTGGCCAAAAAAAGGGGAAAAAGAAATTTCCAATTTTATAAAATAACATTTTATATACATATGTTTTAGCTGTGCAAGGCCCTTGGCTGGTTATCAGAAATAAGAATACTTTATATAATTCTGGTGACTAATTTCCTACTCAGCCTAGAATACTCTTGACTCTCCCAAAAGCTCACGATGAAACTTGTTGATAAGTTAAATCTAGGTGTTTTACTTCTACTGCAATAGGGGAGAACACTACTTTGATAGCCGCTTGGTAGTTTCTCATAAAGAAAGAAATCAGAAGAGGGCAAGCATATGCTCAGTGGGTTAACGATCCGGCGTTGCCGTGAGCTGTGGTGTAGGTCGCAGACGCGGCTCGGATCCTGCGTTACTGTGGCTGTGGGGTAGGCCGGTGGCTACAGCTCCGATTAGACCCCTAGCCTGGGAACCTCCACATGCCGCAGGTGCGGCCCTAAAAATGACAAAAGGCAAAAAAAAAAAAATAAGAAGAGGAGGACAAGCATAAGGTTTTGGTCTGAAATATGTAGTTTTAAGGTATATCTTGCAAGAAGGGTAAGTGGGGATATTTATAATTTGTGAAATACAGACTTTGGATTGATGGTTACAGCATGGTGAGGATGTTAATGCAAATTCTGATGAGCAAAATATAAGGCTTTATTTGACATTATTTTAGTCACAGCCTTCTAAGAGCAAGTAAAATTTTCTGGAGCTTAGTTATTTGACTTGTTTTCAGTATTATTTAATTGTATACATGTATTATTTAATTTAACTGAGGGACAGGAAATTATGTGCATTCCCAGTATAGCAAGGATGGAAACTAATGTTCCTTTTAGTGTCAAAGGCCAATTTGAATTCAGAGATACCCTAAGACCTTAAAGGAAATGCAGGGACTAACATTAACAAAAGAACATTTTGGATAAGACAAAGACTCAAAAATAACCCCACATAAGAATCTCTAGCACCATGTTTATGAGGAATGTGGAGTAGAATTTTCTCTCTCAGATCTTTTATTTCCAAGTTACTCATGATATGCTCTGAATATTAAAAATCCTAGGCAAAGAGTTATGTAAATCTAACAAGATAGGTCCTTGCCAATCAAACCAAACAACTATCGTTTTACTCTGACTTGTTAGAGAATCGTGATCCTTAATATAACAAAGCAGTAAACATGCAAGTAGTGCAATTGTGTTATGTTAAATTCTGGGCTGTAGAATGTGAGGAACAAAAGTAGTATACAACATGGCTCTTATCCTCAAGGAGTTCACAACCTAACTGTAAAGATAAAGCAAAGTTATGAAGAATAATTTGTAAAATAAAAAGGTATAGAATAAACAGATAAATTTTATGATAATTTTATTGACAGTTAAAATATCAAGCAATGTAATGAGCATCCAACCATGTGAAATACTAATGGAAAAGAGAGAAGTCATTTCACTTGAGTTTAATTTTAACAGAATTTCCAAATTGAAAATGATAATTTTGACTAGAAAAAATGTAATCCAGTGTATAAACCCAGAATTTTTCCCTAAGTATTTAAAGCAACATATTTCTAAACACACAAATTAAAGATTTCGGATGCAGTATTGAAATTGCATTTTTTGTAGAGCCAAAAATACCTGAACATTCTATGTATTCAATTAAAACTTTTGAGATTATACATTGGGCTTTAATAGGCTCAAAAGAAGGCACCGATCTAAGAGAGAAACCTCAGGTTCTCAGAAATCCTGACACAGAAGCATAATTGAAATTATAACAGTAGCCTAAAATCTGAAGAAATAACTCCAAAATATAGTTGTATAGGTGAAAAAAATGGATTCCACATACAGTTAACCTATTTGAGTATAAGATTCCCTTTTTCCTTACTTTGGGTTTCATGTTTTTAACGTGAAAATGTTAGAAGATAAGTACTCCTAATGAAGCAATAGAGATTCAGAGAATAGAAATTTTATCAGTTTATTCCAAATGATGGATTTAGTTGCAATGCTTAGACATAGCCTGAAATTATGCCAATGACATATTCCAGTTTGCATATTATCAAGGTTTATGAAAATATAGTATCTTGCTACATGCAGCAAAGAAATCTCAATCCTATAGCAGCTCATTAAATATTCCAGATGGCCCATCAGATAGCTCTCTCTTTAAATCATTATTATATAAATAGTGAATGTATAAATAGGAACTTTAAATATACATACAGGAAAATTATCACACATTTAAATCAAGTCTTTACAGAATCCCACTAAATTTTACAGAGACTCGTAAATTACAACCTGTACTAGCAGAGGTGATAGATTTGATTAAATAATGGGGCAGTGTCACAGTGTTTAACATTATCAGTCTAGTAGATCTGAGGTCTGTGTTCTCATAGTCATCAAGTTGTCCACTTCTTCCATTTGGAGAAGCATTGGCATCTGTAAGTTAACTCAGGAACTATGCATCAGGTACTGTATTTTCAAGGAGGAGCTAAAGATTCTGTGACTGCCATGTGGCTGACTTTACTGTCTGCACTGTTAATTGTTCTCCAGTACCATCTGCTACATTGTCACTACATGTTTAAATCATTTAACTATTAATTCTTAAGTCAGATTTTTGTGATTCGGGGGAGGCATGAGAGCCTATAGCTTTTCTACAAACAAGACAAACAAAAGGCTAGGCAGCAGAGTGTAGGGGGAAGGTTCTGTCAGGAGAAGGCCCATTAGGGTCCTGCCCAGTTACATTTATATTAATAATTATCAGTAACTGT
This sequence comes from Catagonus wagneri, assembly GCA_004024745.2. Taxonomy (NCBI): domain Eukaryota; kingdom Metazoa; phylum Chordata; class Mammalia; order Artiodactyla; family Tayassuidae; genus Catagonus; species Catagonus wagneri. The sequence goes on from PVHT021183607.1 coordinate 1,637,958, forward strand.
ACTGAGTGCTACATGTCACACAATGTGATTAACACTTAATATACTTAATTTCAGTTACTCTTCACAGTTAGCCTGAAAAATTATGTCTACTCTTGCCCATGGGAGAACTGAGGATAAAGTGAGTTATAACTTTCCTAAGGTCTTAAGGTCTTAAAGCTCACGTGGGTGGTAGGATTTTGAGTAGTTCAAATAAAATATATTTATATACACTGGAAAATATGGACACTAAGTCA
>PVHT021183607.1:1647970-1683934 GCA_004024745.2 Catagonus wagneri
CAAGAGACTCACCTTAGGGCAAATGACACAGATAGATTGAAAGTGAGGGGGTGGGAAAAGATATATCATGCCAACGGAGAAGAAAGGAAAGGAGGAGTGGCAATACTCATATCAGACAAAATAGACTTTAAGATGAAGGCCATAAAGAAAGACAAAGAATGACACTATTTAATGGTTAAAGGATCCATTCAACAAAAGGGCATTACAATTTCCAACATATATGCCCCTAATATAGGAGCACCCAAGCATCTACAACAAGTACTATCAGACATAAAAGGAGAAATGGATGGCAATACAATAATTGGAGGAGACTTTAACACTCCACTCACATCAATGGACAGATCCTCTAGGCAGAAAATCAGTAAGGCAACAGAGATCCTAAACCACACAATAGAAAAGTTAGACCTAACTAACATTTTCAGGACATTACATCCCAAAAAATCAGAACACACATTCTTCTCGAGTGCACATGGAACATTCTCAAGGATAGATCACATACTGGGGCATAGAGCTAACCTCAACAAATTTAAGAGTATAGAAATTATTCCAAGTATCTTCTCTGACCACTAAGACATGAAACTAAAAATCAACCACAGGAAAGGAAATGAGAAAAAACATACCACATGGAGACTAAACAACATGCTACTTAAAAATGATTGGATCAATGAGGAAATCAAGAAGGTAATAAAAAAATGCCTTGAGACAAATGAGAATGAAGACAAAGCCACCCCAAATTTATGGAATGCTGCAAAAGCAGTACTCAGAGGGAAGTTCATAGCATTAGAGGCCTTCCTCAAAAAAGAAGAAAAATTTCAAATTGAAAACCTAAGACATCACATGAATGAATTAGAAAAAGAAAAAAAAACACCTTAAATTTAGCAGAAGTAAGGAAATCTTTAAGATCAGAGAGGAAACCAATAAAATAGAGATTCAAAAAACAATAGAAAAAATCAATAAAACCAAGAGCTGGTTCTTAGTAAAAGTATACAAAATTGACAAACCTCTGGTTAGACTCACCAAGAAGAAGAGAGAAAAAACCCAAATAAACAAAATAAGAAATGAAAAAGGAGAAGTCACAGCAGAGATTACAGAAATACAAAAAAAATGAGAGAATACTATGAACAATTGTATGCCAATAAATTTGATTACCTAGAAGAAATGGACAACTTTTTAGAGACTTAAACCCTGCCAAAAGTGACTCAGGAAGAAATAGATCAACTGAACATAACAATCACTAGAAATGAAATTGAGTGTGTCATCTAAACATGCCCTACAAATAAAAATCCAGGACCAGATGGCTTCACAGGTGAACTCTACCAAAAATACAAAGAGGAACACACACCCATTCTCTTTGAAATTTTCCAAATTGTTGAAGAAGAAGGAACACTCTCAAAGACATTCTATGATGCCAACATCACCTTAATTCCAAAACCGGAAAAAGACACCACGAAAAAAGAGAACTATAGGCCAATATCTTTGATGAATATAGATGCAAAAATTTTCAACAAAATTTTAGCCAACCAAATCCAACAGCATATTGAAAAGATCATCCACCATGAGCAGGTGGGACTCATCCCAGGTGCACAGGGATGGTTCAACATACGCAAATCAATCAATGTCATACACCACATTAACAAAAGAAAAGACAAAAACCACATGATTATCTCAATAGATGCAGAAAAAGCATTTGACAATGTCCAACATCCATTCTTGATGAAAACTCTTACCAAAGTGGGAATACAGGGAACATTCCTTAACATAATAAGAGCCATTTATGATAAACCCATGGCAAATATAATACTCAATGGAGAAATCTGAAAGCTTTCCCACTAAAATCCATAACAAGATAGGGATGCCCACTCTCACCACTGTTATTCAACATAGTATTGGAGGTCCTAGCTACAGTAATCAGACTAACAAAAGAAATAAAAGGCATCCAAATAGGAAGAGAAGAGGTAAAACTATCACTCTATACAGATGACATGTTACTTTATATAGAAAACCCCAAGGACTCAGTCCCAAAATTACCTGAACTCATAGACAAATTCAGCTAAGTGGCAGGGTATGAGGTTAACATTCAGAAATCAATCAAATTTCTGTATACTAACAATGAAATATTAGAAAAAGAATACCAGGGAGTTCCCGTTTTGTCTCAGTGGTTATTGTTTCCGACTAAGAACCATGAGGTTGTGGGTTCAATCCCTGGCATTGCTCAGTGGGTTAAGGATCCAGCATTGCCGTGAGCTGTGGTGTAGGTTGCAGACGTGGTTCAGATGCCACTTTGATGTGGCTGTGGAGAAGGCCAGCAGCTACAGCTCCTGTTAGACCCCTAGCCTGTGAACCTCCATTAGCCTCAGGTGCGGCTCTAGATAAATGCAAAAAGACCAATGAAAAAGAAAAAGAATACAAAAATACTTTACCTTTTAAACTAGCACCCCAAAAAATCAAATACCTGGGAATAAACCTGACCAAGGAGGTTAAAGGCTTATATGCAGAAAACTACAAAGCATTAATCAAAGAGATCAAAGAAGATACAAAGAAATGGAAAGGTATTCCATACTCATGAGCTGGAAAATAAATATGGTAAAAATGGCTATACTACCCAAAGCAATCTACAGATTCAATGCAATCCTTAAAAATTACGCAAGACATTCTTCAACAAGAACAAACAACCCAAAGTTTTTTTATGAACCACAAGAGACCCAGAATCACCAAATTAATTCTGAAGAACAAAAACTGAGCAGGAGGCATAACTGTCCCAGACTTCAGGCAATATTACAGGGCCACAGTAATCAAGCCTGCGTGGTACTGGTACCGAAACAGACATAAGGACCAATGGAACAGAATAGAGAACCCAGAAATAAACCCAGATGCCTATGGTCAATTGATTTTTGACAAAGGAGGCAAGAACTTAAAATAGGAAAAAACAGTCTGTTCAGTAAGCATTGCTGGGAAACCTGGACAGCTGTATGCAAATCGATGAAACTACAATACACTCTCACACCATGCACAAAAATAAACCTTAAATGGTTTAAAGACTTAAATATAAGACAAGACACCATCAAACTCCTGGAAGAAAACATTGGCAAAACATTCTCTGACATCAACCTTACAAAAGTTTTTTCAGGTCAGTCTCCCAAAGCAACAGAAATAAAAAGAAAGATAAACCAATGGAAACTAATCAAGCTGATAAGCTTCTGCACAGCAAAGGAAACCAAAAAGAAAACTAAAAGGCAACTTACAGAATGGGAGAAAATAGTATCAAATGATGCAACTGACAAGGGCTTAATCTCTAAAATATATAAATAACTGATGCAGCTCAACAGCAAAAAAACCAACAACCCCATTGAAAAATGGGCAAAGGAACTAGACAGTTCTCCAGAGAAGAGATACAGATGACCAACAAGCACATGAAAAAATGTTCAACATCACTGATGATTAGAGAAATGCAAATCAAAACTACCGTGAGATACCACCACACACCAGTCAGAATGGCCATCATTAACAAGTCTACAAACAACAATTGCTGGAGGGGGTGTGGAGAAAAGGGAACTCTCCTGCACTGTTGGTGGGAATGTAAGCTGGTACAAGCACTATGGAAAACAGTATGGAGGTACCTTAGAAAAGTATACATAGAACTACCATATGACCCAGCAATCCTACTCTTGGGCATATACCCGGACAAAACTTTCCTTGAAAAATACACCTGCACACGCATGTTCTTTGCAACACTATTCACAATAGCCAAGACATGGAAACAACCCAAATGTCCATAAATGCATAATTGGATTAGGAAGAAGTGGTATATGTACACAATGGAATACTACTCAGCCATAAAAAAGAATAAAATAATGTCATTTGCAGCAACATAGTTGGAATTAGAGACCCTCATACTGAGTGAATATGTCAGAAGGATTCAGAAAATAAAATCAAGGACTTGGAGAACATACTTGTGTTTCCCAGTGTGGGGGAGGAAATGGGATGGTAGTGAGGTCTGGGGTTAATAGTTGTAAACTGTTGCCTCTGGGCTGGAAAAGCAAGGAGATCCTTCTGTATAGGAGTGGTAACTATGTCTAACCACTTGTGATGAATCCATATATGTATGTGTAACCCTGTCACCACGCTGTACAGCTGGAGATAATGGGAAAAAATAATAAAAATTTTAAAAAAGTTAAAAATAAAATATAGTTGATTTACAAAAATAAATTGTAACTAGAGTTGCTGGCCTACACCACAGCCACAGCGACGCAGGACCCAAGCCATGTCTGTGACCTACACCACAGGTCTCAGCAATGCTGGATCTTTAGCCCACTGAGTGTGGCCAGGGATCAAAACTGCAACCTCAAGTTTATTAGTTGGATTCATTTCTGCTGTACCACATCAGGAACTCCAAGTGTCCTCCACGTTTTAAAACATAGCATTTTCTTTACAGTTTATTTCAAAGTATTTTCTAAATTCTATACTGATTTTTTTCTTTTATGCATTTAATGAGAATTAATACCTAAATGTAAAAAGTTTTCTTATTTTTCTTTTTGTTTTTAATGATTTCTAACTTAATTTCACTGTTGTGAGACAATGTACTCAATTTTTATTCTTTGGAATTTTTTGAAATTGTATTGTTCAACTTTATGGCCAACATTTGCAAGTGTTTCATGTGTGCCTGAAAATAATTTTTATATTACAGTTATTGAGTGCAATGTTCTGTAAATGAATGAGGTCAAGTTTTTCAATAATGCTCTTAAATCTATATTTCTACTGTTACTTATATCAGTTGTATCTATAATTTACTAAGACAACTGTGTTAAAATTCCCACTTTGATTGTGATTGTGGTTTTTTCTATTTCTACTTTTTGTGTAAATTTTTCAAATGTATAGAGCTTATGTTATCAAGATTGTCTACATTTAGAATTGCTATGTATTTTTGATGCTGTAGTATTTTCTTTAAATTTGTGAATTGTTTCCCTTAAATTATATCCTTACATTCTCATTTTTTTCTTATTTCTAAAATATATCAGTCATAGTTGTAAAAAATCTGTTTTGAGCAAAAGCTGAATCTATTATGGCTCTGTTTATAATTCCATTGTTTATTTTGAGTTTGATTTCTACATTCCATATCATCTGCCCTATTTAGATCTGAATATTATATAAAATATTTTAGAAGTAGCATAAGTTCTAATACTACATTATTTTTTCTTTTCACCAAAATTGATTTTATTTGGAGTTCCTGTTGTGTCTCAGTGGTTAATGCACTAGGAACCATGAGGTTGTGAGTTCAAGCCCTGGCCTTGCTCAGTGGGTTAAGCATATGGAGTTGCCATGAGCTGTGGTGTAGGTTTTATACAGAGCTTGGATCCCGCATTGCTGTGGCTGTGGAGTAGGACTGTGGCTACAGCTCTGATCTGACCTCTAGCCTTGGAACCTCCATATGCTGCAAGTGCAGCCCTAGAAAAAGCAAAAAGACAAAACAAATTTATTTTATTTTTTTCTGAGTGGTAGCTATACATAATATAAATTTGAATAATATAAAATTATTTTATTCCAGTCTTTGAGATTATATGAATTTGGATTTAACACATAAAAACCAGTTTGCTTCTGGCTCATTCCTATGATGGAGCCCTCCTGGGTCCCAATTCAGAGTATAGGGATTCATTAGAACAAATTTTAGGGGGCTCTGGCTATAATATTTTCTTCTTTATCTGAAAATTTCTTCTCAGCTACATTTACCAGAATCAAGATTTACTAAGAAGAAAAAGTGAAAGAAAATTGTGGACTGGATAGTACAGATTTTCATATTTTCCAGCTTCTTAATGTCTTTTTAGCACTCCGATGATTTCAAGTACATGTTATGAATTTTACTTTTGTTTGTGTATGTGTGTGTGAATAATAAAGTACAATCTTTTGTTAAACACACTCATACACAAATTTCCTATACCACCATTAGTAAAGATAGAATGTCAGCTGTCATATTATTACAATTCAGAATGCTAATTTTATGTTTATTTTTCATATATAAGTTTATAAGCCAAATTTATTTTAGATGTACTTTGTTTTATATACATAAAGTATACAAAGACTTTATAATTATTATAATTAGTTTATACCACATGCTAAATAAAACAATAGTTCTAGTAAAATTTATATGACTTTCCTGAAATAAAGAGGGGGAGTGTGTGGTATACAGAAACCTAAAAATGACCCCAAATTAATCATGTTTTTTATGCAATCCCCTCCAACTTAAACATAATTGAAACTTGTGAATATGATAAAATATTACTCCTATGATTATAACTCATTATTTGGGAAAAGGAAAATTATCTACATGACCTCAGTCTAATCACATGAATTCCTTAAAAGAAAAGAGAGAATTTTTTCTAGTTGATCGTATAAGGATGTTAAGTCAGAGAGAATGTAATCATCACTGCTTATAACACGGAAATGGCCTTTTAAGAAAGAATGTAGACAGCCCTTTGGGATGGAAAATGGTTCTAAACTGACAAGTAACAAGGAACAAGGACCTTAGATCTATGACTACAAGGTAATGCATTCTGCCAATAAGCTGAGTGAATTAAAAAAAAAATTTTTTTGCCTGAATCCCTAGAAGAGATTTCAAACTTATTAACCTCTTATTTTGAACCTGTGAGAACCCTAGTGAGTAATTCCAGATATATGACCTACAGAACTATTTATATCTATCTGCCTGCTATAACAATTTGATCTCTTTGCACCATTTGAAATGCTTAACTAATGCCTAGGCTCTGTAATGTCTTCTCTTATTTTTATCTAATTTTGATTTTTTTTGTCCTATGGCAATTCATTCAACCTTTTTTTTTCTTCTGTCTTCATTGTTCCAGTTGTCTTCAATATGCTAATGATCATTTAATCCATATTACCATCAAGACTTTTTTTGAATGCATTCCAATCCTACATATCCAGCTTCTCAACTTTACAACTACCGGTCTCTCAAATTCAAGGTATTCCAAATTAAATTTATTGGATTTCCCATCGTGGTTCAGTGGTAATGAACCTGACTAGTATCCGTGAGGATGCAGGGTCAACCCCTGGCCTCATTCTGTGGGTTAAGTATCCAGCATTGCATGAACTGTGCTGTAGTTCAAAGATATGTTTTGGATCTGGCATTGCTCTGGCTGTAGCATAGGCCAGTGGCTTCAGCTCCGATTTAATCCCTAGCCTGGGAATGTCCATATGCCAAGGGTGTGGCCCTAAAAATACAAAGAAATTGAATTTATTATTTTTCTCAAACATACTTATGATTTTGTGACAATAATTAATAGCAACTGTGTCCATTAAGATACCCTGTCAAAAATGTTAATATTACCTTTAAGTACATCACCATTTTCCCATATAATTAATAATCACTTATTTATCAAGTATTTCAAATGTATAACTTTGTTTTAATTATCAGTTAAAGTCTATCTAATAATACTTAAGTCACTCTAGTCTTTGTATATCTACCACTGGTAGTTTATAATCTCTTCCAGGAATATGTGTATCCTTTTTCTTTACAAAGATGAATCAATTGTCTTTTAGATGCTGTCTTAGACATCAGTTCCTCTGGAAAAATGTAATCTGTGTTCTGACACTTCTCTTGAGTTGAAAGACACTGTTTCATCACTATCTCTATAGATATTGCTAAAAACCTCAATAATTTTCTGTTATCCAAGTCAGAGTTTTATGTCTGCCAACATTCTATAAAAATTGGTCTCAAATTTCTAAATTGGGAAAAACCTGAGCTTTATTCTAATGTCACTGAGGCCAAATAAAATAAATGAACTGGGTTGTGTTTTGAATATTTAGCTTTGGAAATTTTTATATATATGATATAGATATAGATGATATAGATGTAGATTCCTAATTTAGCTTTTTATAGCTCTATGTGTCTAAGTTCTAGGCATTAAGTTTCCAGACAGGTTGTCATGCCTTGGAAGGAATTTTAGTCTAAGTATTAAATAACTTTATAAAATTGTATTTTTATATTCTCCAAGTTATTATTATGTTTTATTGCTTCCTTTCAGTATTTTATTAGTGGGGACAAAGTAGAAGTCTATAAGAGAGACTTGAAAGCTCCATGGGATTTATGAAAAGCTGAGATGGCAGATTTTAAAATTAATGAGGTTTAAGCATTTGTTAATTAATATAAGAAATTTTAATGGATGGTGCTTTTCATTTAATGTGTCACTCTCTCATTTTCTCCCACAATACTGGGAATGATGCCTCTCTCTTGATTTCCCAGTATGCCCCGTGCTTACCCTTACTGTAGCAGTCATCACACTATGTGAATTGTCTGTTTACTAATAGATTTGCCCTCTAGTATAGTTGACTAAAGACTACTCACCACTTTGACACTAATGCTTAAAATGGCATGTATTCTACAGTAGGTACTGGGGAAATACATCAAATTTAATTGTTTTCAACAAAGACATGATAAAGGATATACCACTAGTCTTGACATTGATGAGAATCTGAGTCACTTAACTCCTTTGGGCCTTGATTTTCTGTTTCTTAGAATGATATCAGAAGAGCTTGTCCACAAAATTTTTTCAGCTCTAACAGATTTCAGTTTTGTTGAATTCATTAGGATGTGATCTTATTTATTTCTTGACCATATTCTCTTTTGGATGACTTGGTTTTAAAATAATCATTTCTCATGATCCCCAATAGTACATCTCAGAGGCTGCAGAAGCCAGAGAGAGACTGTCTATTCCTTAAGAGTTTGAACAAAATTCTTGTACCTGATTCTTACTGATCTTAATAATGGGATCCTTCCTATGTCCATCAAGATTATCTTTAAGGGGATATAATTCACTAATTTAGTTTGGTCTGAGTCAAGTGCTCACTTCTGGATTGATAAGTCAAGTTAGTCTCATTCAAAACATAAAAACTGGATAATAAGATAATTAATATATCTGAAATTTGGTATTATTAACCTATGGATAGAGAAAGCATGGTGAGCATCCAAAAGAGAACTTTAAACTATTCACTATAAATAACTGAATGTCATAAATATCAACACTCAAAGTATTAAATGAAAGTGTAACATTTGAGATAAATCATGCTGTTCTGATATATCTCTTTTGGAAACATTATTTTAGGATAGAAAGAATGTAGATCTTATCCAGTATTATAAATACATATTTAAATTTCCTTTATTTGATATACATCTTTTATTGGTTTATTTCATTAAATTTTTATCACATGTTTGTACTTACTCTCTTCCTTATAACTTTAAAGCCAGTACAGAACATTCATCATATACTAACCACATGTACATTGACTTGTTTATTGATTAAACTGCTAAATGCTTTGGTAAAATGTTAGTTTTGCCATAATAGAAGCTATCAAGACTGAGAACTTTCTTTATAAGATGTTTTAAAGTGTGGGATTAAAATTTCAATCTCAGCTTGAGTTAGAAAGATGAAGTAAATTAATTTCATCTTAATGTCCCAGCCCTGCCTATGTATTTGATAAACACCTGAGGAACACATTTATAAGATTTCTAGTCACTCCACATTCTATAATACTAACAAATATAATTAATTATATAATACAGGGTTGTATTCAATAAAGTGATGGTTTCAGGGAAAATCAAATATACTTGTAATTCATATTTACATCTTCTATTTCAACTACTTTCTTTCTGATTAGGTAATTTATACATTTTTGTTAGTGGATGATAGATATTGATAATAAGAGACTCCAGGCAATTTTACTTCCTAGACAGTTTGATAACATCCCTGTGGCCTTCAGCCAGATGGAAATGAAGTTAAGTTGTGGGTGATATATATTAACAGATCAATTAATGCAAAGAAAATTAACAAATGACAATCAGACATGCATTACAACATAAGGTGAATCTGGCAAAGATCCTACAGGAATATTCTTCCCTGGAAGAAAATGTCATTAATAAAACAATCAGTTGCAAATTAGCCCCTAACAAATAAATACTTCTTAAACTTCTCAGTTGTCTGGAAGTATCCTGGAACCGTGAGGAAACACCACAAAAATGAAATTTATCAGGAATAAAGGTGGTTTTTATGCTTAAAACAATTCATTATAAGAATGCAGGGTGCAGGATATATAAGATGTGGGTGACATGAGCTTTATGACAAAGCTCTTGAAAATTGAATAGAACATAGATTATATATGATCTAATGGTATAAATCAGCTGCTTAAGAGCTTGGTAAATTTTAGGCTGATTGAATAGAACTCAGGAAATTGCTTTCTTGTACAATCATGGAAGTGTATACTATATTATATAATATCAAAAATATCATTAAAATCCCTAAATGGAAAGGAAAATTAATATAGCACAATATAAACTTATATATTTTTTCTGCTCATGTGATTTTATTATTGAATGATAGAGAATTATACCGAAAAGGTAAGGTGTGAAAGGAAGTTTTGGATAGGCAATCTGTAACAGGTTTAGATTAGGATTTAGATTGGTCTTAAATTTGACTAATTTTGCATGGCCAGGGTATAAAGAGAAAAAAATATATGGGATATATTTGTATTTTAGATGAAAGAAGTAAACCATCAGGAGAAAGAAACATTTCTTTATAAAAACCAGATCAAGGCTATTGTCAAGGGGAAGCTGCAGGTATATTAAGTAGAAATTGGCACCCTGTGAGTTTGCTTAGGTGTACATATTTTGCTTCCTCTGGCTAGTTCTAAATTATAAGCAGGAACAAATATATTTTGCTGTTCTGAATTTTATCTGGCCATATTAATATTAAATACTTGCTAAATGGTTAATGCTATATAACTAATATTACAGTAACCATAACATGAATTGTTAGTTTCCCAGGAACATTTGCCTTTTATAAGAAGACCAATGAGAAGAAAAACTTGAATGTGACAAAGTTTCTTATGTAATTCCAGGTTATAAAATTTTCTTGAGGGAAATTTTTAGGTCAGTCAATTCTTTAAATCATACTGTGCAATTATCCATCTGCTCATAAAGTCAATTGAAGCCAAATTGAGCTGTTGAGGTGGAGGAAACAGTTTAAATTCATGAGGAAGTGTGTGGCTTTCAAGAAATTTCTATACTTTTCATTTCAACAAAGTTCAGTATTCTCATTGTATTTTCTCTTTCTTCACTCTCTCCTGCCCTTCATATGTATATAGATTCTGCTTCCTCTATAATGTTCCATTGATTAGTGAGTTTATTTTTTTATTAAAGTATAGTTGATTTACAATGTTTCTTTAATTTCTGCTGTAGAGCAAGGAAACCCAATCACAGACAGTTCCCTGTGCTGTACAGTAAGGTCCCTTGCACATCCATTCCAAATATAACTGTTTGCATCCAAGAAAAAAAAAAAATGCCCATTCACCCATGTCCTCTTCCCTGGGAACCACAAGTCTGCTCTCCCTGGCTGTGAATGTTTTTGTTTTGTAGGTAGGATCTTCTGAGCCATATCTTAGATTCCACAAATAAGTGATATAATATGGTATCTGCCTTTTTCTTCTTGGGTTACTTCACTTAGTATGAGAATCTCTAGTTCCATCCATGTTGCTGCAAATTGCAATAGTATTCTTTTTCGAATGGCTGAGTAGTATTCAATTGTATTTATGTACCACCTCTTCTTAATCCATTTATCTGTTGATGGACATTTAGTTTGTTTCCTTGTCCTGGCTACTGTGAATAGTGCTGAAATGAATAGAGGGGAGCAGGTATTTTTTTCAATGAAAGTTTTATCCAGATATATGCCCAGGAATAGGGTGGTTGGATCATACGGTAGTTTTATCTTTAGCTTTCTCTGGTACCTCCATACCATTTTCCACAGTGATTGTACCAATTTACAGTCCAACCAAGAGTGAGGGAGGGTACCCTTTTTTCTACACACAGTCCAGCATTTGTTATTTTTAGACTTGTTAGTGATAGCCATTCTGACTGGTGTGAAGTGATAACTCATTGTAGTTTTGGTTTGTATTTCTTTAATAATTAGTGATGATGAGAATGTTTTCATGTACCTGTTGGCCATCCACATGTCTTCTTTGGAGAATAGTCTATTTAGACCATTTTTCAATTGGATTGTTTTTCCTTGTTGTTGAGTTTTATGTGGTGTTTGTGTATTTTAAATATTAGTCCCTTGTCTGTTGCTTCATTTACAAAGATTTTCTCCAAATCTGTGGGTTGTCTTTTCATTTTTTTATAGCTTCCTTTGCTGTACCAAAGCTTTTCAGTTTAATTACTTAATAATTTGTGTCTTTATTGTCATTATTCCAGGAGATGGATCAAAAAGAGATGTTGCTGTGACTTATGTCAAAGAGGATTCTGCCTGTGTTTCCTATAAGAATTTTATAGTATCTGGCCTTATATTTAGGTCTTTAATCCATTTTGAGTTTATATCTGTGTATGATGTTAGAGTTCTAATTTCATTCCTTTCCATGTAGCTGTCCAGTGTTCCCAACACCACTTATTGAGGAGACTATCTTTATTCCACTGAATGTTCTTGCTCGCTTTGTCATAGATTAGTTGACCACATTTATTTTCTTATTTCTTTTCTTTTTTCTTTTCTTTTCTTTTCTTTTCTTCCTATCCTATTCTATTCTTGGTTTTCTATTTTATTCCACTGATTTGAATTTATGTATTATTTTGCCAGTAAAATATTGTTTTTAAAACTGTAACTTTGTAGTATTGTCTGAATTAGGAAGCTGGATTCCTCCATTTTAATTTTTTTTTTATATTGCTTTGGCTACCTGGAGTCTCTTGTGTTTCCATACAAATTTTAAAATATTCTGTTCTAGCTCTGTGAAGAAACTCCCTGATAATTTGATAGGGATTGCATTGAATCTGTAGATTACCTTAGGTAGTATAGTCATTTTGACAATGTTTATTCTTCCAATCCAAGAGCATGGCATATCTTTTCATCTTTCTGTATCATCCTCGATTTTTTTCATCAGTACATTATAATTTTCAGAATATTGGTCTTTTGTCACTTTAAGTAGGTTTATTCATAGGCATTTTATTCTCTTTGATGTGACAGTAAATGTGATGGTTTCCCTGATTTCTCTTTATGATATTTCATAGTATATGCATATGCAATTGATTTCTGTGTATTAATTTTGTAGCCTCAAACATTGCCAAATTCATTGATGTGTTCTAACAATTTTCTGGTATCTTATTTATGTTTTTATGTATAGCATCATTTCATCAGCAAACAGTGATAGTTTCACTTCTTTTCCAAATTGTATTCTTTTCTAATACTTTTTTCTTCTCTCATTGCCATGGCTAGGACTTTCTAAACTATGTTGAATAATAGTGGTGAAAGTGACATCTTTCTTGTTCCTGATCTTAAAGGAAATGTTTTCAATTTTTCACCATTGAGAATGATGTTAAACGTGGGTTTTGCATGTATAGTTTTTATAATGTTGGCGTAATTTCCCTCTGTGCCCACTCTCTGGAAATTTTTTTGGGAACCTGTGTTGAATCTTTTCAAAAACCCTTTCTGCATCTACTGATATGGTTATACAGTTTTAATTTTTTCTGTTTGTTGATGTGTTTTATCACATCGTTTGATTTGGGAAATTGAAGAATCCTTGCCTCCCTGGGATAAATCCCACTTGATCATTGTGTATGATCCTTTTAACATATATTTGGGTTCAGTTTGCTAGTATTTTGTTGAGGATTTTTGCATCAAATTTTTTTCAGTGTTATTGGCCTATCATTTTATTTTCTTCTTTTTTTGTGTGTTATCATTGTCCAATTTTGGTATCTGAGTGAATAAGACCTCATAGAACGAGCTTGGGAGTGTTCCTTCCTGCAATATTTTTGAAAGAGTTTCAGAAGAATAGGTGTTAACTTTTTTCTGAGTGTTTGATATGATTTAGCTGTGTAGCAATTAGGTCCTGGGCTTTTGTTTTCTGAAAGTTTTATAATCACATTTTCAATTTCAGTACTTGTGATTGGTCTGTTCACATTTTATTTTTTAATGATTTTAATTTTTCCATTAGAGTTGATTTACATTGTTCTGTCAATTTCTACTATACCACAAATTGACCCAGTCATATATATATTAGCCTCCGTCATGTTCCATCACAAGTTACTAGATATAGATCCCTCTGCTAAACTGCAGGATCTCTTTGCTTACCCACTCCAAATGCAATAGTTTAAATCTAGTAACCCCAGACCCTCAGGGGAGGGTCTATTCACGTTTTCAATTTCTTCCTAGTTCAGTCATGGTATGTTGTACCCTTATAAGAATCTCTCCATTTCTTCTAGATTGTCCATTTTATTGGCATATAGTTGCTTAGAGTAATCACTTATGATCTTTTGTATTGCTGTGGAGTTACTTGTAATTTCTTTCTTTTCCATTTCAAATTTTATTGATTTGCGCCCTGTCCCCCTACCCATTTTTCTTTTGAGTCTGCCTAAGAGCCCATCACTTTTGTTGATCTTTGAAAAGAACCACCTTCTGGTTTCATTGAGCCTCTCTATTGTTTTCTTTGTTTCTATTTCATTTATTTCTGCTCTCATCTTTATTACTTCTTTCCTTCTGCTAATTTTGGACTTTGTCTCTTCTTCCTTTTCTAGTTGCTTCAGGTGTAAGGTTAGGTTGTTTCTTTAAGCTTTTTCTGCTTTCTTGAGGTAATATTGTATTGTTATAAACTTCCCTCTCAGAATTGCTTTTGCTGTATCACGGAGGTTTGGGGATATTGTATTTTCATTTTCTTTTGCCTCTAAGTATCTTTTGATTTTCTCTTTGATTTCTTCTATGATCCATTTGTTATTCAGTAGCATATTGTTTAGCTTCCAGAAGTTTGTGGTTTTTTTCTTTTTTTGTAGTTGATTTCTAGTCTAACGATGTTTTTGTTAGATAAAATGCATGGGATAATTTCAACTTTTTAAAATTTACCAAGGCTTTTTCTGTGCTCCAAGATGGGAGCTATCCTGAGAATGTTCCACGTGCATTTGAAAAGAATGTATATTCTGCTGCTTTGGGATGGAGTGTTCTATAATATCAGTTAAATCTTTCTGGTTTGGGGTTTCTTTTAAGGTCTATGTTTTCTTGTTGATTTTATGTCTGGATGATCTGTCCTTTGATGTCTCATACTTATACTTTTTGGCTGTAAGGACCAGCTGAAGCAAACTATCTAGTACTTAGTCAGAACTCATTGGCTTTATATTTTCTAAGTTAATCCATAGCACCTCCTGTTCTGAGGAATTTAATGAAGAAGCTACTAGAAATGTAAAGTGGTAATAAGGTCTATAGAATAAAAGATGAAGGAAAGAGAATTTTGAGGCAAAAAAACCTGTTTTTAACACTTCATAATAATATTGTTATAGAAGAAAAAGAAGGAGAAGGAGAGCAGGAAGAAGAGGAATAGGAGAAGAAGGAGAAGAAGAGAATGAAGAGAAGGAGGAGGAAGAGAAGAACTTCTAGAAGTCATTTTTAAAAGTCAATGTGGCTCATTATTCCTGTCATGGCTGAGAAGATTATGAACTCAACTAGTATCCATGAATAATATTTCCAAAAGTTCTGAAAAAGTATAAAGGGCTATCCCTTAGAACCTTATTCTTCTCTGTAAAACTGAAATCAGTACAAGTTTTATGAAGTCATAGAGAAAGGATATTATTTCCTGACACTGGCCTTTTGTAAGCTTTTAATTTGGTTAGAAAAAAAGTAACTAAAGTATTTTTAAAAATTAGCAGTAGTTTGGAATGTATAATCAGAGATCGGATTTTGTGGGACACTTAGGAGTTTTAACATTTCTTAAAACAAATTAATCATCCTTGAGTTGGTAAGTTTTTTTATACCATCAAGACATTTTCACTACCTTCTTCTATGTTTGCCAAAAGAAGTAATTTAGGTGTTTTCTTTCCTGATATAAAAATCCTTCATCCTTTTACATATTATTTCACTGTTGCTTAACCTCATTTACTTAGTATCTTCAGCATTATGTAGACACAAACCTAGAATATGCTGCTTCCAAAAGGCCTAGTTTAAATTAAATTAAAGTAATTTTTTAAATGTTCAATTTAAAACAAAACAACAGAAGTAAACAACCAAACCTGGACAAAATAACTTAATAGTTCAAATCAGGATTGCAGACAAATGATGATTTGCCCCAAATCTTATTTTTTTTTCCATATTCATGTTCCTTCCATGTGGTGGTGTTACTAATCTAAAGAATCTTTTTATTAGAGAAGAGTGGCAAGTTCTTATTACAGAAGTGTTTGGCAAATTCTTATTGAAATCATCTAATGTCTTTGAATACCATTTCTGCTCAAAGCAGTCACCTGAACTCATGCCTGCCCATGAACTGTATATTATTATATGATAAATGCAGAAATTAAACTTGTTTCAAAATTTTATAGGAGTTTAACATTTTCATGATATTCCACAATATTATCTACATTAAGAATTTCTATGTTTTTGATGCTGTAAGCTTTTCTTTAGATTTGTGAAATGTGCCACTTAAAATCACATTTTTTTCTTATTGAATTGTTTCACTGAAGAGGGTTCAGATGGTTTTGAATATGATTTAATTCACATGGTAAGTTTCCTGTGGCTTTAATAACATGGGAAACAGGCACAGTAAGACTATATATCTACCTGCAACAGACCTAAAAATAAAACAAAAAATAATCCTCCCCCACAGAGAGCTTGTAAAACAATTCATTAGTGAATTTAGAGGATATATCTGAATTTCTTCTCTTAGACTATGTCTGTAACATACACAGCCACAGAGTCACTACCAACAAGAACAGCCTCCTTGAGATTTTTGATTTTGGGGAAAATCACAAAATATTTTAAAAGCTGTGAGGTACTCAAACCATAATTATTTTCCTTTTGAAATATGAATGAGATAGATAATTATATATTGTCTCCAAATAATTTGGCAAAATCAAAGTAAAGCGAACATTACCAGTGCATTATTATTCCTCAACAGAAGCTAAAAAGCCTGGCATCATTTTTCTTCTCTTTTACTGTTCATATTTCTATGAGCTTAATTATCCTTTTCTTTGTGTTTATTAAGCTAGCATGGGAAAAATGTGTTATTATCCCCAGAAGAATTCTCACCTCAGTACCATCTTGGGGTAAACTCTAAAGAAATTGGTTAGCTTACTTTGATTCCTCATCACCTTGTTACTTCTGTCTTCCTACTTTCTGATCTCCAGCACCCAGCACTCTCATGCTGCCTTCTAGTCTCTATAAGGTTTTCACTGGCCAAGGCTCCAAGGATAGAGAGAAAACTTGAGTATCCCTACCTCCACTTTAATACTCTCTGCAGTTTCTTTGAGGTGAGTTCAGACACTGACGAGTTTAAATCTAAATTGGTGATTTTGACAGAGTTCCAATCGTAGCTCAGTGGTTAACGAATCCGACTAGGAACCATGAGGTTGTGGGTTCGATCCCTGGCCTTGCTCAGTGGGTTAAGGATCCGGCATTGCCCTGAGCTGTGGTGTAGGTTGCAGACGTGGTTCGGATCCCGCGTTGCTGTGGCTGTGGCAAGGCTGGCAGCTACAGCTCCTGTTAGACCCCTAGCCTGGGAACCTCCATATGCTGTGGGTGCGGCCCTAGATAAGGCAAAATAAAAAATAAAAAAGTAAAAAAAAATAAATTGGTGATTTTGTAATTCATTGCTTCCAGAGAGTCATTTAAATATCTCTGATCTGAAAGTCAAGGAAGTATGACCACTTTCTAGGGAGGAATAGAGGAGGATCAAGTATGAGATGAACATTTACTTATTTATTTTTTGTCTGGTTAAAATTTGGTATGGCATACCCTTTTGGATTATTACTATCCCATTTTTTCTGTAAAAAACTGTGAAGTAAGAATTATAACCTATCTAAGAAGTTAGTAAGTCCTTTTGTTAGAACTAAGCTATTACACCTATAAAGAGAACTTAATGATCACCTAGTTCCCACCATCATTTAACAAAGTAGGAAATTGAACCCTTAATTGAAATGATTTGTATACTTTTACTGCAAGCAAAGCATTATTGTTTTAATGAAACAATTTCATATTTGGTTGAAAACAAATTATATCATTAATTGTATTAAAAAAATCCATTCATGAAAACAAATATTCTGGCCATGGCAATATGGTATCCATTCATTTATACCTCTTTATTAATCTTTAGTGATTCTGAAAGCATTTGTTCCCCATGATATCTAAAGTCAGTTCTAATATTTGCTGGAATTAATTCCTTCACATTGAAAACCTTGTATTTAAAGGTTA
The DNA here is from genome assembly GCA_004024745.2 of Catagonus wagneri. Classification (NCBI taxonomy): domain Eukaryota; kingdom Metazoa; phylum Chordata; class Mammalia; order Artiodactyla; family Tayassuidae; genus Catagonus; species Catagonus wagneri. Next base: position 1,666,177 of record PVHT021183607.1, read on the forward strand.
TCTATAAGTACAGTTCTAATTTTATGTATGTTTCTCAGCATATGTTTGTACATGTCCATCTGTCATATCTATTGAATCTTAGATAGAAATCTTTAAATAAACAGGTAAAAGAGGAAGTTTCTAAAAGGGAATGTCATCATGGGGCTGTAACGTATAGCACAGTAACTGTAGTTAATAATACTGTTTGAATATTTTAAAGTTGCTAAAAAAAGAAAATCTTAAAAGTTTTCATCAAAAGGAAAATTTGATAATTATGTAAGGTGATGGATAGTAATCTTTTTGCAATGTGTATAATATTGTATCACAATGATATACACTTGAAATATAATGTTACATGTCAATTATATCGCAATTTATTTTCTTCTCATGGTCACACCTACATCATATGAAAGTACCCAGGACAGGAGTCAAATCGGAGCTACAACTGCTGGCCTACATCACACCCACAGCAATGCTGGATCTGAGCTGCATCTGTGACCTACACCACCACAGCTTGCCATAAGGCAGGATACTTAACCCACTGAATGAGGCCAGGGATCAACCCCACATCCTTATACACACTATGTTGGGTTCTTAATACACTGAGCCATAATGCTAAATCCTCAAAAAATAAGCTTAAAATAAATAAATAAAATGGAGTGTCAGATGAGTAGGATGGACTAATGTAATGTTTAGAGAAAAGCCTTTATAAGTGCATTGACTGTGAGCAAAGTAAAACATGAATTTTCAGAATTGTTTTGACTTGAGGTAATGTTTAGAGAAAAGCCTTTATAAGTGCATTTAATGTGAACAAAGTAGAACATGTATTTTCAGAATTGTTTTGACTCGATAAATGATTCTAGTTAATAATAGTTAAATGTGAGGGATATTTTTGGATTATAATTTCATATGGACCTTATGTAGAATTATTTTTATCTTTATGTGGAACAGTAGATTTAGGACAGTTTGAAGACTCCCTCTTGACCAGTTTTTTGGCAAATTTAAACGAATTTTGTTTTGTGCTTAGTTTAGCAATCATGTCTGTTTTGGGAATAATTTATGTCAAGCATGTCAAAAGCATTCTGAAAAATGCAGTGAATTCACTTTGGCATAAATTGATTTTAGCTTAATTTGTAGGTACATATATAAATGGATAAAATATGGTACATATAAATTAGTGCTATTATTTTAAAGAAAATATTGTTTTCCATTGTATAACTCTGTTTAAATTTATTGCAATTAGATGTCTTTATTTCTTTTAATTATTTTTATTTTTCATTATAGTTGGTTTACAGTGTTCTGTCAAATTTCTACTGTACAGCAAAGTGACCCAGTCAAACATACATACATACATTCTTTTTCTCACATTTATCCTCCATCATGCTCCAACACAAGTGACTATATATAGTTCCCAGTGCTATGCAGCAGGATTTCATTGCTTATCCGTTCCAAATGCAACAGTTTGCATGTATTAACCCCAGACTCCCAGTATATCCCACTCCTTTCTCCTCCCCACTCCCCTTCCCCTTGGCAATGACATGTCTATTCTCCAAGTCTACTGGTTTCTTTTCTGTGGAACAGTTCATTCATTCTGTATGTTAGATTCCACATGTAAGTGATATTATAAGGTATTTGTTATTCTCTTTCTGACTTACTTCACTTAGTATGAGAGTATATAGTTCCATCCATGTTGCTGCAAATGGCATTATTTTGTTCTTTTTTATGGCTGAGTTGTATTCCATTGTGTATATGTACCACCCTTCTTAATCCATTCATTATTTCTATAACACAAATTATTTTCCTTAATTATTTGGCATAAAGATATATATATATATATATATATATATATATATATATATATATATATACTTTCATTTAAAAAAATTTAAAGCCTATTCAGAATCATTATAGAAGTCTGTGTGTGTATGTTTACAAGAGAAACAGAGAAAGATAGAGACGGAGAGATAAGAGATAAAGAGAATAAGAAAGAGCTAAATCCTACACTTTGTATTATATATTATTGCATATATAAATAATGGAGTTGCAAATATCCAGTGCTATAAATCATATGCATCCCTGTTCAATTAAAGTATTATCTAAGAAATAGGACCGATTTGGTGGGCTAAAACAATTCATACATTTATAGGTGAGAAAATTAAAGTTTACAGAATACACAGTACATATGACTTCCCCAAGTCTACAAATGAGTTTAAAATAGATATAATTTAGACTCCTGACTTTTTGGTTTTTAATTCAGGAAACTTTCAACTATTCCATGAACAAACTAGTTAGGGACCCTCAGGCAGTGTTACAAAGCCACAATAATCAAAACAGTATGGTACTGGTACAAAAGAAGACTTATAGACCAATGGAACAGAATAGAGAACCCAGAAAAAGAAACCATAAAACAAACAAAAAAGACAATTTACAGAATGGGAAAAAATAGTTTCAAATGATGCAACTGACAAGGGTTTAATCTCTAAAATATAAACAACATTTACAACTCAACAGCAAAAAAAGGCAATGACCCAATGGAAAAATGGGCAAAAGACCTGAATAGACATTTCTCCAGAAATGGCCAGCAAGCACAGATGGCCAACAAGCACATGAAAAAATGTTCAACATCACGATTTTTAGAGAAGTGCAAATCAAAACTACAATGATTCACACCAGTCAGAATGGCCATCATTAATAAGTCCACAAACAACAAATTCTGGTGGGGGTGTAGGGAAAAAGGAACCCTCCTGCACTATTGGTGGGAATGTAAGCTTGTACAACCATTATGGAAAACAGTATGGAGGTACCTTACAAAGCTATACATAGAATGACCATTTGACCAAAGTAATCCCACTCTTGGGCATATACCTGAACAAAACTTTATCCAAAAAACACATTGCAGCACTATTCACAAATAGCCAAGACATGGAAGCAACCTAGGTGTCCATCGACAGATGGTTGGGTTAAGAAGATATGATATACATGCACAATGGAATACGACTCAGCCATAAAAAGAAAAAAATGATTCCTTTTGTGGCAACATGGATGGAACTAGAGACTCTCATACTGGGTGAAGTAAGTCAGAAAGAGAGAGATTGATACAATGTGATGTCACTTATATCTAGAATCTAATATATGCACAGGTGAACCTTTCCACAGAAAGGAAAATCATGGACATGGAGTACAGATTTGTGGTTGCCAAGGGGGTGAGGGCGATGTGAGAATGATTGAGAGTCTGGGGTAATAGATGCAAACGTTGCCTTTAGAATGGATAGACAATGAGATCCTGATGTACAGTACTGGGAAATACATCTATTCATTTATGATGGAGCATGATAATGTGAGATAAAATAATGTATACATGTATGTATAACTAGGTCAACTGGATGTACAGCAGAAAATTAACAGAACACTATATACCAGCTATAATGGAAAAAATAAAAATCACTATAAAATTTAAAAAATGACAACAAAAAAGAAAAAATAAACTACTCAGGGACCTTTGACAAAATTTTCAATCTTATTCTCTCCTTCTTGTGAAATTTTGTGGTAAATAAGTTTTGCCTTTCATTCATTTACTATCCCTAGGAAAGAGCAAATTATGACAGGGAGAAGATGAGACTGATGGAGTTGACTTCACAGCAACTGGGGGCAGGGTGGGCAAGTTGTTCAACTTCTCTTTGCACTGCCTCCATGTAGAAGAGAATAAATATGTGCTTTTAATGGTTGTTAGAAAGATTTAAATAGCACGTTTTATATTACCTAGAACTTTGCTAGCATTCAGAACACATTTCTTCACCCTTCTTCTTCTCTCAGATTTGTGCATTTTCACCATTCTTCTTATATACAGTATTTCTGTACAGTCATTCTGTGAGTATTATAATGTCTATTAACTTTTAAATTTTTCTATTAATTCTTACCAAAATTCTAGCCACAGTTGGTTCTCAATAAATGCTTATTAAATTATATTGACTGGTTTGAATTCATCAATAAAGATACAATGACTAAGTGACTCATTTACTTTGAAATTAATATAACTTCAGATTTTGACTCAGGAGAATCAGTTTGAGTGCTCCATAACTTTCAAGTTGCATAATCACAGGTGCAAGCTCTTTTAGTTATTTCAGTTAAGCTAATACATGTGAATGTATATGTACTGTAAAATATTATACAAATTGAAATAAATTTATTGTTAACAGGGTTTATCTTCAGATTTAAAAGGCAAGACTTGCATTCAGGATCACTTTACAATACTAGTTTTTGGGAGTGCAAGTTAATTGTATTTTGAGTAACATAATCTTAGAAGGCAAATATCTGCTTTTTATCACTTTGTGGTGTGGATGAATGTTTATTTCATTAATGCTTTCCACTTGATATTTATGTTATTTGGAAACAGCTTATTCACATACTTATTCCAACCCTAGGTTATTTGTTTCTGCTTCAGACTCAAGATAACATTACGGTTGAATTCATTTTTACCTGGGCCAAACTCTAAATGATTAAGAATCAAACTAGTGGTACACACTGGACCACAGTCTGCCTCCTCACCAACCTTTCCTCTGATTCCTCATTTCCAACCCATTTCCAGTATTTCCTGTAAAACTACTCCTCCCATAGTAGCATGCCCTGATGCTTTCTCCTATGAGTCTTCAATTGACCTAGGAAAAGAAATATAAGTGTAAAAATAGGAGACATGACACATTGTGGTTTTTCTTACCTGAGTGTTAGTAGGATCAGAAGAAAATGGGTGGGTTTCAAGTCTGATCATCTAAGTCCATAATCTAGAAACCAGGAGATTAATGCAAAATCACAAAAGTTTCAGGGAAGGAGAGAGGCAGGAAAAACCAGGGACAGTGCGAATCATTTAGGTGATTTTCCAAAATAAGATTAAAACTCCATGCTATAGAGTGGGGGAGAAATAATAGTCAACCCTCCTTATACATTGTTTTCCAAGTTTAGTTTGTATTTATATGTTGATGTTCCATACCTATAGGAATCAGGTCAAATATAAGACAACGTTTATAATATGTAAGACAACAATTATAACATTTAATGTTCTTCTTCCTTCCTCCATTCATCTCATGTCCCTAAACTCTTTCACATTTTCTGCTCATTGGTCACTGTCCCTTTAGAGCCTCAACCAACCATACCTCTACCCTCAGACTGAGCATACCTTCTTCGTTTCACTTAGAAGAATTGACACAATAAACCATTCCTCCTACCAAAGCAAACATACCAAAATATCAGTAGATTTAAATTAAAAAAATAAATAAATGAGGACAATTCTCTAAATGACAAATCTGGGAAAAAAACATAAACACAAACAAACAAAACATAGCAACAACAAAAAATAGGAATTAATTTTGTGGAAAATGAAAACTTACTATTGTCCTTCAAACTGACCTTCCTCTGAACTATTTTCTCACTTAAATGTAAAATTTTATGAGAAAACAAGTGTTTTAACACTGCATTGATCCTAAGCACAGATGTTTAATTTGTTTTATTGGAGAAACTATTCTTGCTTCTCATAGTATATACAAAGAAAAGAATAAACTATCAAATACACTCATTTACATAAACTATCCAGTTTAAAATGGTAATTAGTTAGTCCCAGGCTAGAATGCACAACTCAGCAGGCAAAAGTAATTTTAAAATCATTAGACTTATACATCATGGTCAGGAGGTCAACACATTTGGATTTCATTATGCAATAAGGGAAAGTATTTCTACTTTCTACATCTTTGTTCTGTAAGATTTCATTACACAATAAGGGAAAGTATTTCCAGTTTCTACATGTTTGTTTCATCTGTTTAGAAGAGTAAATTAGAAAATACTATGGGAGGAATAATCTACTTCTACTGATTACTTTCTGAAAGAAAGTAAAATTGTTTAATTAATGATTCTGATTTTAAGTAGACACCTCCATCAGCATCAATTCACTCAATGGTGTTGGAAAATAAAAACAATAATAAAAAATAAAAAACCATCAACCAAAAGCATTTTTGATAAACCCAGGGAAGCATAAAAAACATTTGTGATAAACATTTTCTCAAACTCCTATAGCATCAATTGTTTTAGCCTTTATAGGACACTCAGAAAAGATGGACAGAGTGATGGGGAGAATCCCTGAATTCTGTTCTCATTTGGAAACCTTGCTATCAGCTCCACATGATTAGCTAAATTCTGTCTTTATTTAGTTCCAGTAGAGCCTTGGGCTATACATTTTATGGATCCAAAGTTTAATCTTCCACCACTATTCAAGAAAATTCATAGAATAGAAAGAATATGATTTTGCCTGGCCTTCATGAAGGCTCTTCCTCCTTGGAAAATTCCCTCACCTAGGTAAAGTCTTTATTTGACATGATCTTCACCCTCTCCATTTATGTGAGTCATGTGAAACATTACTCTGTTGACCATCTTATAGTGGAGAGTAGACTGAACTGCAATTCCAAATAACCACTGTGAATAGAAAAAGACTGATCAGGCAACACTGGGCTACCAGTAGGCAAGAGCTAGGGTGTTTTCTTAGCTTAAAACGGATGTTGTTTTTGAAACTCAGAAACCAAACCAATAGCCCAATGATAAAAACTCATATTTTCTTATGGTGTCTTTATCAGCCTTCTCCTTAAGGGAGTGGTAGTTGAGTGAAAATTTCTAGTAAGTCATCATACCTCAGTTCAGCTCATGCGAATAGTTTGGTGGGGGTTGTTGCATGGTATCTCTCAAGAAGACAATGTGGGCAGCTCTGAGAACTCTTAAATTTTTTTATTCCTTAGTTGCTTCTAGTAATTTTTATTTATTCCTCATTTTGCTCGCCTGTCTCTCATCTTCTTAATGTTTGATTTTTCTATCTAAATATGGCTTTACTAAAATTTTTATTTTGATGTCATATTTATATTACTCATATTCACTTTATACAATATTTGTATTATTACTACTTTTTAACACCTACCATTGAACTTAAAATTCATCTAATTTGTATTTATTTTTCTTTCAAATTTGCCATAATTTATTTTATACTATTTTAACTAAGTTATAATATTATATAGAGATACAAACATATATATGTGTGTGTGTGTCTGTGTGTGTGGGTATGTTTGTGTATACTTCTCATTTCAAATACAACTTATATTCTCTCTGTTTTTTGTTCTTTTAGAATGTTCATTAAATGTCCTTGAGTTTGAATCATCTTGTTGCTGATTTTTAAGAAACATATCCAGAAAGACAATATTGGTTTAAGAAAATTCATTTCAATAGCAGATAGAGTCAGAGGGCTTTATCTCGACCTTTACCTGTTACCATGTGCTTCTCAGTACTAGATGATTATGATTAGTTTTACCAATGAGATTTTTCCTTAGCCTTAAAAATGTTTTTTAATATATCCATTTCCCAGTTTTTTCTTTGTTAAACTGGTGTAAGAGGATCCCTACCTCCTTGAGTACTCAAAAACATATAAGAAAATTTCTGACATACAATTATGTAATGAACATACAGCAATAATGTTATTTAACTAATTAACGAGGAAACTATCAAGGTGTTACAACTGGTTCAAATGGGAATCAATATTATAACACATATATTCAATAGACAATGGTGAAATGAATTTACAAATGTATGACAAAAATGTAAATCCTTAGTGCAATAATAAAATGCATTCTGTAGGACACAAATATTTTACATTTCTATATTTCAAAATTATTTGCATTAAATTGGCATTCTACAACTTACAGAGTTATAAAATAGCTCAAAGACAATAAAAGGCCTGGAGACTCCACAGAATCAGGCACAAAAGATTTACTAGATATAAGTTTACAATTCAATGAATCCAGTACCTTTTTTACTCTAGTAACAAATCTATCAGGAGTTCCTGTTGTGGCTCAGTGTGTTAAGAACACAACATAGTGCCCACGAAGATGCAGGTTCAATACCTGGCCTTGTTCAATGGGTTAAGGATCTCTCCCTGGCATTGTCACAAGCTGCCAGGAGAGGCACAGATATGGTTGTTGTAGCATAGGCTGGCAACTGCAGCTTTGATTTGACACCTAGCCTGGGGATTTCTATATGATGCAGATGTAGCCATAAAACAAACAAGCAGAACTATCAATTTTATTTAATTTTTTAATTTTTATGATATCATTTTACATGTTAGTAATATTATCTCATACTTTGTTTAGCATTTTTACATCTATGTACTTAAGGAAATTGAGTTATTACCTATGGGATGCCTTGTTTATACATTTTTAATCAAACATATTCAAGGCAAAGTTATATGACAGGGTACCAGTAGTGGATATTTGGAGAATGTTTTAAAGAACATTAGTTTAATATATTATTTCTTTAAGAAAAATTTCTCTTTGGTCCTATTACTAGAAATATATGATTTTCACCAAGTTGTCACTTAATTTCTCTCCTAAAGACCCTGATTTATGAGGCTGTCTCCCTGTTTACACTGCCATTAAAAGATTAGGGCTAAATTTATAGTCAACCTCTAGCTTATGTTTAAGATATTACAGAAGGAATTTTACTTCATGCATTTTACTCTTATCTTTCCTTTGTTCTATTTTCTCCCTATAATTAATGTGTATTATATATATACTTATGGCCATCAATTTGACCAACTTTTAAAAAAGCTGAAGTGACTATTATTTTTTCATTAAATTGAGAACACACGTTTAACTAAATTGTCAAGTTATATGACTAAACAGAATCATGAATTCAGTCAAAATTATAGAACTGGTTATGTGTGAAAAATGTCAGCTTCCTGCAATTAATAGAATGATGAGAACAGTTGAATTCAATATTTCTTCTTTTAGGTTAAAAACAGATATTAATTCAACTTCATGTACAGGGCACTCTGAACATGACCCTCTATTAGGCACAAACAAAATTGTTGAATTTTTTTCCAGGAATAAGTGATATTAAGATGTCTTTATTTTCATTTTTTTCTCATAATTTTTCTCCTTAGTTCTTCCTCCCTATAGTTGAAAAAGAAGTAACAAGATTTAAGGTAGCTTTAGCAAAAGATGCAACTAGGAGAATAATTTAATATGAATATCAGTATTAAAATCCCACTACTTCAAATTGATTTTTAGATTATCTACAGAGATAGGAAATTTTATGACTTATAACTATGCATGATTAGATCTGAAACATCAGTTATTATCTCTTCAGCCTAATACTTGGATTAGCATAAATTTTTTGCATCTTTGAGAATAAAGTTTGAAAAGTAGTATGGATATAAATCTTCTGTCTTCCCTACAATTGGGAGTGTAGTGTCAAGAATAGCTACAAATATTGCACCATCATATTGACCTCATTCCAAGTAAGAAGGGACAATGGTAATAAGAGTAACACACATCTTCAGAAGTCATTCCTTGTTTATGACTATTCTTTGTTATAATCTAATTGACTTACTGTATTTTGACCCTCCAATCTTTCATTTGCTTTTAAATTGTGAATGTATGCAATTAAACCAAGAGAATTTATCAACTCAACTTTCACTTCCTTCATTGTATCATTCAAAGTTAACAACATGATACAAGTTGACAGAGAGATTTGAAAGTTCAAAGTTTTCTCACAAAATCCTAAAATTGTGAATCTTGAAGCCATTAATAAGAACACAGTTGATATTTTAAAATTATTAATTTACCAATTTTTATTTTGATATAAATAAATAGTGGAGGCTCTATGAATATGAACCAAAAGACTTCATCTGAAAAGATAACTAATATGCAATTATGTTTTTATATCTGTAGAATCTTGTGAAATAAGTGTAAGATTGAAACAAGATTGTTTACAAAGTCCTTAATACTAGAATGCAGAAAGGGTGGGTGATAGGTAAAGAAAAGTCTTCAACCCCAAGCTCTGTCTCTTTCTTCTTTTTGAATTTGACACTGAATTACTTGTTTACCTATCTCTTAATTATATGTATCTATTTCAGACATTTGCAGTGAATATTAAATGAGGTGATGGGTGTAAAAACTCCTGGTATAGTACCAATACACAATGGATGGTAAAAAGATTTTACATGTATTAAAATGTAGTAAACTTATAAGTGATTTATAACTATGCATTATTAGATCTGAAATGTCAGTTATTATCTCATTAAATTTTATATGTTAAAAGGTAGTAACACTTTAAAAAGTAGTAAGCAAATAATGAATATTTGTTAATCAAAGCTGAATTAAAGCTGAATGTCAGTGATGAGATTAAAACGCAATCGAATATTCAGGTTGAAATCACATAGAAAATATTGTTTCACCAATCAGCTCATGTAAATTGGTAAAAAAAAATAGTGATCCAAATAGTCATTTGAGGTTTTGGGTTATGTGTTTATGTATGTTTGATTTTTATTTGGTTGGTTTTTGTTGATGATTATAATGAATTCTCTTTTGACTTGAATAAACTGATCAGGTAAATGAATTGGGCAATAAATTCAGGCATGTGAATTATACCTGTTAGTCATTATTTTTCAATGAAATGTAGAATATGAGCTACATTTTTTAAGACCTAGGGAAAAAATTAACAGAATAAGTCAACCTATATTTGTAGAGTACAATGAATTTTGCATAAAGATGTCTTTTAAAACAGGATATTATAAGCCCGCTCTGCTGGAGAATACCACATCATAAACACAGTCAGGGTTACTTAGAAGAAGAAAAACAAAAAAAGCATACTTAAAATAGAGTTTAACACAATATTCTAGGAAATAGATAGTTTGTGTTTTGCAGTATTTCCTATGTTTCATATATTGTTTACATGATATTCCAAATCTCTGGTGCATTTTATGAAATTAAACTAGGGGGTTTAAATGCAGTGTTAAAATACTGATTCAAAGATTGTAGCAGTTACATTATTTTATAATCCTATTACTTGGTGAATACAAATTTGGTATCTCACTTGATTTGTATGCTATCAGTTCCTTTTCAGCTATACCATCTCATCATGTAACACAGAAAGAGAAACATTTGTTTAGAGTAAGATTATCTCACTTGTGATCACAAACTGCATTTCTTATTACATCTGTCTTCATTTGTAATTTTTTTGAACAAATGACTTTTCTGATTTAAGTATTGGCATAGTATTGAGATGTTGGTCTGTCCTTTTCTCAATGCAATACATTATTTTCATCATATTTAAAACTTGAAAAGTTAGAACATATTTTAAAGTCTCAGTATTTATGTGTCTTGGTGACTGTTATATCTTTTATGACTCAAATTACTTTGTTCTAATACTTCCTACATAGAACCAATCTAATTTTTGATTTAATGCACTGTTTTTATTATGTCATTGTTTTGCCTATCAACTACCATATGCTATCCAGATGTTACAAAATCTGACCCACACTATATACCCACCTATATTGGTCACATCTTTTCCCAGAATCTTTTCACTATAATTAGCCACATGGGTGCTTTTTCATTACTGTACATTGCACTCTGTTCCCCATGACATCCTCAGTTAAGTAAACATGAGCTATTACTGAAATTGAGAAGAACACTATGGAGCCCTCCTGGGGACAAAAGTCTTTCAGTGTCCCTCATTTATTGTTGATGGGAAATAGGCTCTATTCATCCTCCTTAGTATTTCCTGAGTTTGAAAGGACACATTCAAACATTTGCTAATAAAGAAAAGAAAAACAAGGAAGCAGCAAACAAGAGATCAACAAATTCAGCAAAGTAGCAGGATATAAGGTTAACATTCAGAAATCAATCGATTTCTATATACTAAAGATGAAATATTAGAAAAAGAATACAAAAATATTTTGCCTTTTAAAATAGCACTGCAAAAAATCAAATACAAAGGAATAAACCTGACCAAGAATGTGAAAGACTTATATGCAGAGAACTACAAAAAAAAAAATCAAGGAGATCAAAAACGATAAAAATAAATGGAAAATATTCCATGCTCATGGGCTGGAAAAGTTAATATTGTAAAAATGGTGATGCAACCCAAAGCAATTTACAGATTCAATGCAATCCCTATCAAATTACCTGACATTCTTCACAGAACTAGAAGAAACAAACCAAAAATTTATATGGAACTACAAAAGATGCAGAATTGCCAAAGCAATCCTGATGAACAAAAACCAAGCAGGAGGCATAACTCTCCCAGACTTCAGGCAATATCACAGGGCCACAGTAATCAAGACAATATGCTACTGGTACCAAAACTGACATATGGACAAATGGAACAGAATAGAGAACCCAGAAATAAACCCATACACCTCTGGCCAATTGATCTTTGATAAAGGAGGCAAGAACATAAAATGGGAAAAAGACAGTCCATTCAGTAAGCATTGCTGGGAAACCTGGTCAGCTGCATGCAAATCAATGAAACTAGAATACACTCTCACACCATGCACAAAAATAAACTCTAAATGGCTTAAAGAATTAAATATAAGACAAAACACTATTAAACTCCTGGAAGAAAACATTGGCAAGGCATTCTTTGACATCAACCTTACAAATGTTTCCTCCGGTCAGTCTCCCAAAGAAACAGAGATAAAATAAAAGATAAACCAATGGGACCTAATCAAGGTGAAAAGATTTTGCATAGCAAAGGAAACCAAAAAGAAAACTAAAAGACAAGTTACAGAATGGGAGAAAATTTTTTCAAATGATGCAACTGACAAGGGCTTAATCTCTAAAATATATAAACAACTGATGCAGCTCAACTGCAAAAAAGCCAACAACCCCATTGAAAAATGGGCAAAGGACCTGAATTGACTTTTCTCCAAAGAAGATATACAGATGGCCAAAAAGGACATGAAAAACATACACAACATTACTGATGATTAGAGAAATGCAAATCAAAACTACCATGAGATACCACCTCACATATGTCAGAATGGTCATCATTAACATGTCCACAAACAACAATTGCTGGAGGGGGTGTGGGGAAAAGGGAGCCCTCCTGCACTGTTGGTGGGAATGTAAGCTGGTACAACCACTATGGAAAACAGTATGGAGGTACCTTAGAAAACCATACATAGAACTATCATATGACCCAGAAATCCCACTCTTGGGCACATATCCAGAAAAAACTTTCCTTGAAAAAGACACTTCCACACACATATTCATTGCAGCACTTTTCACAACAGCCAAGACATGGAAACAACCCAAATGTCCAACTACAGATGACTGGACTAGGAAGATGTGGTATATATACACAATGGAATACTACTCAGCCATAAAAAAGAATAAAATAATGTCATTGGCATCAACATAAATGGAATTAGCAACCCTCATACTGAGTGAAGCATGTTAGAAGGAGAAAGGCAGATGCCATATGATATTTCTTTAACTAGAACCTAATATACTGCACAAATGAACCTTTTGACAGAAACGAAAGTCATGAACTTGGGGAACAGGCTTGTGGTTGCCAAGCGGGTGGGGGAGGGGGTGGGAGGGAATGGGGTTAACTAGTGCTTCTTTGATGGAAAAGCAAGGAGATCCAGCTGTATAGCACAGGGAACTATGTCTAATCACATGTGACAAATCCATATACGTACATGTTACCAGATCGCCATGCAAGACAGTTGGAAAATTTGACAGAAATCTGTAAACCAGCTATAATGCAAAAATAATAAAAAAATAACAGTGCAGGCCTAGTGCAAGGGCCTGGTTCGTCCTTAAGGAAACTACTTAACAATACACTTAAGTTCTTCTCCAAGAACTGAGGCAGTCCTTCCAGGTGACTTCAGGCTGAACACAAAATTCCTAGAACAACACTCTGCTAGCTTACCACCAAACAATCAGAAGAAAGTAATGAAGACTGTGGCCCTCACCCCAAATTTTGCCTGTAAAAATATCTTTCACCAAACACCGAGGAATTCCGTGTTTTAGAACCTGATCCATTCATTATCATTGCTTGTCCTTGAAATATATATTCCTTTACTCCAAACTAACTGTGTGTGAAGCAAAGGAACTTCTGTTTATTAACAGTGCTTCTCAGAGCAATATCTCCCAATTAAACCTTAATTTCAATGCCAAACATTAGACACTAAGACCACAAAATCATATTTAAAGATGGTGTTATCCTGAGTGGACTCTGGATAATCAGATATTTCATTAATAATTATAGCTGTTTTTTAAAGCTCATGTAATCTCAAAATAACATGATTAATATATTAAATACTTTAATCATGTTTTCCCTATTATAAGTATAATTTTCATAGTTAAATAAATTAATCATATATTATTACATTTAAAAATAACCCAGGTAATGATATAAATTTTTATATTAACCGCAATAATGATTATTTATTTTATATGACTACTTACTGAGTGCTTCCTTTGTTCATACACTCTGCTAGATACATTACAAATATTATAGTATTAAAAGAGATTCAGCTTTGAGAAAGAAGTTATCAAATAATAAATTTAGCCTCATCTGAATGTTTTACCTGTAAAGTGAGTACAGACCTAATAACAAAGCTGAGATAATTCAAACATAATTTCTCTTCCTCAAGCTGTTCGTTACTCTTGTTTTGGCCCTGCTTAACAATCCCTGCTTTATATGTCCTTGAACACAGATGTCTCCTACAAATATGCCTTTAATGTGAAAACTTTATGAACTTTCAAAAATGTTACTGGTGATATGGCCCTATCATTTGCTGGCCAGTGAGAAAAAAGATAATGCTGGAACTGCCCTAGAATTAAGGGTAGCATTTAAGATCTCATTTATGTGCTAATCATCTCTTTCTAGTCTTCTGTTGGATCTGTAGCTGAATTACAGATGACCTCTAAGTACTTGATAGGGAATAAAATAATATTTGAGAATTGGAAGAGGGTTTTGAAAGTCATCTATTTTAACTTCAGAGCTAAAGTTTGAAAGTTTTGACACATTCATGAAATTAAAGGTAATGAAACTGACATGCCCAACTGGGATAATGGCATGAACTAAAGGAAAGCCAGAGAAAACACCTAAACTTCTTGGGAGATATTGAACCCAGCAGAATCGCACAGAATTCTTGCTCCCATTTCTTGTTTGTTAAAAAAAAGGTAGTCTCCATGTTCTTACCAGAGTTAACAAAGAGTAGATTCAATAAGTTACTAATGAGAGAATGCAGGGAACTTAAACAAAGGAAAATTGAGAAATAATAGTTCAGTAATAAAATAGAGTACTAGTCTCACCTCAAGTGATACACATAATGATCCAAAGGATGTCTTGGAGATGTTCTACAGAAACTAGAATATCCTATTTTCTGTGTTTATCCTCCACCTAGGTGGAGGATAGTGCCTACATTCTGACACTAGCCTGGTTAAAACAAGAAATCTAATGAAGATTCTTGAAACCTCACCATTACCTCCCCGCAAACCAATCAGGAGGCAGTCATGAGCCTGCATCCCTAACCCTAAATGTTGCCTTGAAATACGCTTCACTGAAAGTTAATGGAGACTTCAGATTTTTGAGCATGAGCTACCAATATTCTTGTTGGAAACTGCAATAAACACTGTATGTTCCTTCACCACAAACTGATTTCCATAAGTTGGTTTTGAAGGAGAGTGACCCAAGTTCTGCTCAGAAGAAGACAACAAATGGAAAATTTTAAAGCTTGATTCAAATTAAGACAAAAATCAATACTAGAAAGCTGAAACTGGAAAGCTAGTTTTGGGTTGTAATGTCCAAAAGGGAAGCAATTGAAGTAGTTTAGATTTTATATCTTAAGATTTGGGGCTTCATATTTTAGTTAGTGACAAGGTATTAAAAGTTCTAGGGTTCCTATTATGGCTCAGCAGTAATGAATATGACCAGTATCAATGAGGATGTGTATTCGCTCAGTGGGTTAAGGATCCAGTGTTGCTGTGAGGTGTGCTATAGGTTGCAGATGTGGCTTGTATACTGCATTGCCATGCCTTTGCTGTAGGCTGGCAGCTGCATCTTTGATTCAGTCCCTATTCTGGAAACTTCCATAGGCCAAAGGTGAAGCCTTAAAAGAAAAAAAAAATTCATGTGCAGCAGTTACTATGAGTGATTTTCCTCTTAAAATTTGGTTTCTTTTTAAAGAAATCCAAGGA
Organism: Catagonus wagneri; assembly: GCA_004024745.2. Lineage (NCBI taxonomy): Eukaryota > Metazoa > Chordata > Mammalia > Artiodactyla > Tayassuidae > Catagonus > Catagonus wagneri. The sequence goes on from PVHT021183607.1 coordinate 1,682,175, forward strand.
ATTTCTCAGGAATAAAGAGATTTAATGTCATAGGTCTTTTTAGAGGGAAGTGTTTATTTAGAAATGTAGTATAGTAAAGGAGATTCCTTTCTTGTTATTATTGGACTGGTCATTACAGAGATTACACTATTTCCAGGTAGCTGAATGCAGATGACCAAAGAGTTCTGTTTCATTTTTCTGTGTGTGATATTGATTACATTAATTAGGGGAAGACATTGTATAATTAAGCTCATCAGGAAAAAAATAATAGGATATTTAATAAGTTTTTTTATTTTATTTTTTTTATTTTTTACATTATACCCAGCTGAAAAGGGTGGTGACAGGGTTGCACATCACAAGTGGTTAGACATAGTTCCCAGTGCTATACAGTAGGATCTCCTTGCTTTTCCAGCCCAGAGGACAATTAACCCCAGACCCCCCTACCATCCCATTGCCTCCCACACCATTAGAAAAAGAACAAAAATACCCTAAAGTCAGCAGAAGGAAGGAAATCACTAAGATCAAAGAGGAAATCATTAAATTAGATATTCAAAAAACAATACAAAAAATCAGTAAAACCAAGAGCTGTTTCTATGAAAAGGTAAACAAAATTGACAAACCTCTGGCTAGACTCACCAAGAAGAGGAGAGAAAAAACCCAAATAAACAAAATAAGAAATGAAAAAGGAGAAGTCACAACAGAGATTACAGAAATACAGAAAACCATGAGAGAATACTACGAAAAATTGTATGCCAACAAATTTGATAACCTAGAAGAAATGGACAATTTTTAGAGACTTACACCCTGCCAAAAATGACTCAGGAAGAGATAGATCAACTGAACAGACCACGCACTAGAAATGAAATTGAGTATGTCAGCAAAACACTCCCTACAAATAAAAGTCCAGGACCAGATGGCTTCACAGGTGAATTCTACCAAACATACAAAGAGGAACTCATACCCATTCTCTATAAACTTTTCCAAACGGTTGAAGAAGGAAAACTCCCAAAGACTTTCTATGATGCCATCATCACCTTAATTCCAAAGCCAGAAAAAGACACCACGAAAAAGAGAACTATAGGCCAATATCTTTGATGAATATAGGATGTTTTCATTCTTCTTTTTCTAATTCATTCAGGTGATGGGTTAGGTTGTCAATTTGAGCTTTTTCTTCTATTTTGAGGAAGGCCTGTAATGCTATGAACTTCCCTCTGCACACGGGTTTTGCAGCATCCCATAGATTTGGAGTGGTTGTGTCTTCATTCTCATGTTTCTCAAGGTATTTTTTAACTTCCTTATTGATTTTCTCACTGACCCAATCGCTTTTAAGTAGCATTTTGTTTAGTCTCCACGTAGTATGTTTTTTCTCATCTCCTTCCTGTGGTTGATTTTTAGTTTCATGCCTTTGTGGTCAGAGAAGATACTTGGAATAATTTCTATACTCTTATATTTGTTGAGGTTATCTCTATGCCCCAGTATGTGATCTATCCTTGAGAATGTTCCATGTGCACTTGAGAAAAATGTATATTCTAATTTTTTTGGATGTGATGTCCTGAAAATGTCAGTTAGGTCTAACTTTTCTATTGTGTGGTTTAGGATCTCTGTTGCCTTAACTGATTTTCTGCCTAGAGGATCTGTCCATTTATATGAGTGGAGTATTAAAGTCTCCTACAATTATTGTAATGCAATCTATTTCTCCTTTTATGTCTGATAGCACTTGTTGTAGGGAATTGCGTGCTCCTATATTAGGGGCGTATATATTGACGATTGTAATATCCTTT
>PVHT021183607.1:1684934-1707916 GCA_004024745.2 Catagonus wagneri
ATTGTGTGGTTTAGGATCTCTGTTGCCTTAACTGATTTTCTGCCTAGAGGATCTGTCCATTTATATGAGTGGAGTATTAAAGTCTCCTACAATTATTGTAATGCAATCTATTTCTCCTTTTATGTCTGATAGCACTTGTTGTAGGGAATTGCGTGCTCCTATATTAGGGGCGTATATATTGACGATTGTAATATCCTTTCGTTGAATGGATCCTTTAACCATTAAATAGTGTCATTCTTTGTCTTTCTTTATGGCCTTCATCTTCAAGTCTATTTTGTCTGATATGAGTATTGCCACTCCTCCTTTCCTTTCTTCTCCGTTGGCATGATATATCTTTTCCCACCCCCTCACTTTCAATCTATCTGTGTCATTTGCCCTAAGGTGAGTCTCTTGTAGGCAGCAGACTGTAGGTTTTTGCTTTTTAATCCAGTCTGCCACTCTGTGTCTTTTGATTGGAGCTCTTAGTCCATCGACATTTAAGGTGATTATTGATAGGTATGTATTTACCGCCATTTTAGACCTTGTTTCTGGTTGCTTCTGTGTTTCTCTTTTCTTCTTTTCTGTTTTTGTTTGGATGGTTTCCATTTACTTTATGCTTGAGTGCTTTTCTTTTCAGGATTTGTGGATGTTATGTTCCCTTTTGATTTGTGGTTGCCCTGTTTTTTAAATATTTTAAAATCTTCTTATTTCTGCTTGCTGTGGCCTCATAGCCATATAAGCTTAAACACATTATTAAAAGAAAAAATAAAATAATAAAAAATAGAAAGAAAAAATATATAAAAATTTTTAAAGATTAAAAAAAATTATTGTATTTTTAAGGAGTTAAAAATATTAAAGAATCTATGTTTTCCTGTCCCCCACTATAATGTTTGGTTTTGCTGTCTTTTTTTTTTTCTTTTATCATCTTCATTTTTGCTTCTGTATGCTGGCTTAATTGAAAATTGCTTTCCATTTGTGGTATCCTCCATTCTATTTCTTATTTTTTACTTTTATTTTCTTTTTTTTTTATAGGAACCCTTTCAGCATTTCTTTTAGAAATGGTTTAGTATTGCTGTACTCTTAGCTTTTGTTTGTTGGAAAAATTCTTTATTTCCCCTTCTATTTTAAATTATATTCTTGCTGGATACAGTATTCCAGGTTGGAAATTTTTTCTTTCAGCACCTTAAATATATCTTGCCACTCCCTTCTGGAGTGTACTATTTGTCTTTTTTTTTTTTTTTTGCCTTATCTAGGGCCACACCCATGGCATATGGAGATTCCCAAGCTAGGGGTCAAACAGGAGCTGTAGCTGCCGGCATTCACCACAGTCACAGCAATGCAGGATCTGAGCCACATCTGCAACCTACACCACAGCTCATGGCAATGCCAGATCCTTAACCCGCTGAGCAAGGCCAGGGATTGAACCCTCAACCTCATGGTTCCTAGTCAGATTCGTTAACCACTGAGCCATGATGGGAACTCCTGGCTTGTACTATTTCTGTAGAGAAATCTGCTGACAGCCTTATGGGGGAGCCTTTGTAATTAAGACCTTGCTTTTCTCTTGCTGCCTTTAGGATACTCTCTTTATCTTTAATTCTTGCCATTTTTAATACAATATGCCTTGGCGTAGGCCTTTTTGAGTTCAGCTTCTTTGGGGCCCTCTGTGCTTCCAGTATCTTGATGTCAGATTTCTTCAGATTTGGAAAGTTTTCTGACATAATATCTTCAAATATGTTTTCAATCCCCTTTTCTGTTTCTGCCCCTTCTGGAATTCCTATTATGTGTAAGTTGGGCCTCTTTATATAATCCCATAGATCTCATATTGCTTTCGTGTTTTTTTATTTGGTTTTCTGTCTGCTGTCCTGATTGCGTGATTTCCATTATTCTATCTTACACGTCACTAATTCATTCCTCTGCTTTATTCAAACTGCTCTTTACTGCCTTTAGCTCAGTTTGCATCTCTGCAAATGAGTTTTCTAGCTTTTCTTGGCTCCTCCTTATGTTTCCTAGTTCTTTTCTAAGGAAATCTGCATTGCTGTTTGCATCTTCTCTTAATTCCTTGATATTCAGCCTTAATTCCTCAAGTATTTTCACTACTTCCCTTCTGAACTCCATATCTTTCAGATTGCAGGGGTCTGTTTCATTATTGGTTGTTTTAGATGACTTGTCCTGTTCTTTTAACTGGGAATTGTTTCTGAGCTTCTTAATCTTGCTTGTGTTTTTCTTTTTCTGTGAGTTTGGGGAAGCCACAATGAAGTCTTGTATTCTTGTAGTGCTCTTACTGGCAAGAGCACCCCTTTGTATTTATTTATTTATTTTTGGTGTGGTTATTACTTAGTTTTGGTGTGGGAGTTTGAATATTTGGTGTCTTTTTCTTCAGTGTGAGCAGGCTGTCATCTCAATGGTGCTCTGTGTGTTTTCAGGGAAAAAGAAGCAATGGGTAGGACCAGCAGTTGGTGCCTGTTCTGTTGGCTTTCAACAGCAGCAGTGACCTACAGGAAGATCACACTGGCTACTCCTAGTCACAAGGCCCTTGGAAGTGGTGTTGAGCTCTAAGCAGATCTACCAGGTTCCCAGGGCAATTGGCGGTGGCCAGGGCAATTGTCAGTAGCAGAAGCAGGAAGTATGATTTCCCAGGGGAGTGAGAGCCACAACAGCTAGTATTCAATTACAGAGCCCTCCTCTGAGTTGATTGGAACCACAGGTGGTACCTGTCCAGAGATACCTTGTGAAAGTGGGCCATGATCATCTCTAGAGCCAGTGATAACTGAGGTGGTGTGTCCCCTCCCCCTATAGTACATGCATGAAGCAACCTGTCTCACTGAGCCCACCTAAGAAGTGCTATACAGGTGGTTCTTAGTTGCAGGGACCTGGGAAGAGACAGAGATCAGGTGTTTGGGCACTACCCAGAGCACTTAGCGGTTTGAGCAGCAGGGTTGGGGTGTTGCCATGAGTGAACAGTCTCTGGTGTTTGGCAGGCCCCGTGTGGCACCTAGCCCCCTGATGCCCTTGACCCACACCAGAGGTGCCTGGTAACCTGTAGCCTGCACAAGAGGTGCCCAGTCTCTAGGATAGGAGCAAAAGTCTTATGGATTGTGCTCCAAAAATGCTGTAACAATGTGGGCAGGAAAGCAGCCTCTGTTTTGTGGGCAGACTTTGCCCTAGGAAGCCTGGTCTGCTGCAGTCTAGCTAGCTGCTTCCTGGAGTGGATGAATTGCTTCCAATGATGCCTGATCCACAGCAGTCCAGCAAGGGGCCTCCGGTCTCTTGGCCCGGGCAGTGTGTGTCCAGAATATGCAGGGGCAACAGCAGTTTAGCAATCAGCCTCAGCTACCCAGCTACTGTAGATTGCTCTTGAGCAGCCCTACCTCTTACAAGGTTCCCTCCAGCTGGCAGAGTTCTGTGCTCAATCCAACCAGCTCTCAGCATTCAGGCTGCTCGAGTCCCATGCATGATCCGCCTCACCACTGTAGCTGCAAGACCAGCCACATCTGAGCAATCCATCCTACCAAGGCTGGGCAACCTGCCCTGTCAAGGTTCTGTCACCCGCCCCACTGTGGGTGTGCGACAGACCCCACCGAGGTTGTGGGACCCACACTGCTGAGGTTGCCCGACCTGCCCTGCTAAGGCTCCAAGATCTGCCCCTCCACAACTGCACAACCTGTCCCTGTGGGGCTCCAGGACCTGCCCCACCAAGGCTATGCAACCTACCCTGTCGAGGCTCTGAGATCTGTGCCACCCTTTTGAGGCTGCAGGACTGCTCTGCAGAGGTTGCACCACCTGCCCTGTAGAGTCTCTGAGATCCACCCTGGGTCTGCACGAACTGCTCTGCTGAGACTTCGGGACTGCCCTGCTGGAGCATGAACTGCCCTCCTGAACCTCCAAGAAACGCCCTGACACTGCGTGAACTCCTGCACTTAGACTCTGAGACCTGCCCTGACGCTGAATGTACTGCTGCGCCAGGACTCTTGAGACACAGCCCAAGGTCGCTGGTCCCGCCCCACTGAGACTGTGTCCCCAAGCCGTCTGCTCTAGGTCAAGGTGTTTCCTATGGTGGTCAGGCCCTCCCCCTCTCCTTCTCCTCAACTGTGGAGATTTGACTCCCTTGAAGGTCCAGACTCCCCTGGTTCCCTCTGTCCTGGCTCTCCACTCCACAGCCAGCAGAGTATCACTCTCCTGCCTGTTTTGCCCAGCTCCCTAGCTGCACAAGCTGAGTCTACACTGCCAACCCCAGCCCTCTCAAGGGAGTGACTTTCAGAGGCTAAGAAGTTTCAGCTCCCAGCCCCCACCCAAGAGTCTCAAGCTATGATGTAAGTGCTGGTATTCAGATGAACTGTGAATCTCTCTCCACTTTGCTGTTCTCAGTACAGCTGCTGTGCTTTTCTTGGGTTTTGAGGTCCCTCTAGATCCGCTGATCTTTCCGTAGGTTAGGTGACTTCCCAGGGTTTGCGTTCCTCTTCTCCTTCACAGCTCCCTCCCTGGGGCGCTGCCTCCATCCTGATTCCTTCTCTCTCTCTCTCTCTTTTTCCTTTTTTCTTCCCATTTAAGTCAAGAGTTTTTTGCAGGTTTTGGAGCTTTAAATTTTGCCAGCATACAGTTGATGCTCTGTTCAAGTTGCTTTGCATTTAGATGTGTTTGTGGGAGAGGGTGAGTGCAAACTCTTACTCCTCCGCTATTTTTCTACTGCCCCATCCTATCTCCCTCTTTTTTAAACACGGCTTTTATTATACACAGATTTATGCAAAACACTTTAAAAACTGGTGGTAACAAATTGTACAATGTAGTATTGTTGAGATGAAAAATGTTGATATTTATCCCAGTGGATGAGATCTACGGGATTTCATTTAGAATTATCTCAGCAACTAGGTATGTAATTAAATATGGTTTCAGAAACTTTCTAGTTTCATTGCTCAAAATGAAACTTTGATCAAAGTCCTTATAACATGGTTGGGTAGCTTAGCATTTTGGTGGATATAGAAAATTTCCTCTACTCTTCTAGGTTCTTCTGGCTTCCCTGAAAATTAAATTGATATAAGACAGATTACCAGGAGAAACTTTTTAAAAATTTTAATGACATGTATACTAGAGAAAGTTCCGGGAAAACTGAGAAAACAAAATGGCCAAAACCCTCATTCTAAATGTTATCCTCAGCTGAAAACAAACACAAAAAATGATGTTATTAATAGTAGGGAGAGTAAGCTATGGGAGTTTACCAGAAAAAAGGCACAATAAGTACTTGTGACTGTTAAACAGATTGAAGTCATTGATTTATCCAATGATAAGAGTTTCTAGAAATTTGGACACCTTCTTTTCCCAGACACAGTGGAGCTATCCTTACAAAGGTGAATACTTCTCACAAAAGGGCAATTCTCACTTGGTTGTCAGAGCCATTCCCTCGTCTGCTATTTTGAAGGAAAAAAACAGTTAAAATAATATGCTAGAGATATATATTAGCGTGCTTTCTGCTCACTTATGGAGTAATGGAGAGAAAATAACACAGTAATTTAGGAGATATGGATTAAAGTAATTTAAGTCTTTCTCTACTTAAATCATTTTGGTCATTGTGTGTATGTACCATATCTTCCCTATCCACTCATCTGTCGATGGGCATTTAGGTTGTTTCCAAAACTTGGCTATTGCATAGAGTGCTGAAATGAACACTGGAGTACATGTGTTTTTTCAATGAAATATTACTCAGCCATTAAAAGGAATGAAATAACAACATTTATAGCAACATGGATGGACCTAGAAATTATCAAGTGATGTGAAACCAGTCAGACAATTAGCAACATCCAATGCTACCACTTACATGTGGAAACTAAAAAGACACAATGAACTTCTTTGCAGAACAATGACTCACAGACTTTGGAAAACCTATGGTTTCCAAATAAGACAATCTGGGAGGTGGGGGGATGCACTGACAGTTTGGGACAGAAATGCTATCAAATTGAGTTGTGATGATTTTTATACACCTATAATTGTAATGAAATTCATTAAGCAATGGAAAAAAATAAAGTGATTAATATTCTCAAAAAACAAACAAAAAATAAATCATTTTGGTCAAATATTTTAATCTTATCCCTGCTTTTCATTTCAATGAATAATTTGACCCAGGTTTTTCTTTCAATTTATTTCAGTGATAAATGTTATGATTCAAATTTTATCTTTTCAAAACACAATGTAACCTGAATTTTTAAATTGAATTTAATATTTTACCTCTCTTTTCACTACAATCATATAATGCAATACAATTCTTTGACATTTACTTTTATTTCACTGTTTTTATCTCAACAGTATTGTAAGATATTTTAAAATTTATTTAAATCTAATAGAAATGTTCCTAATGTAAATACATTCTAAATAAACTTTTTTCTTATTGTAGTAATGCTGATATTACTGTATTGGGAAGCCAGATATTTATTGTAAACCTTGAGATACTACCTTTCCTGGTAATATAATATCACTTTAAAATTAATAACAGGTACTGAGAGAGAACTACTTTAATTTAAAAAATTGAGTTATGCTTTTATTATTGCTTAGAGTTGTTCACAATTACTTATTGAGTCTAGCATTTGGTGAATTTGCACACTCAGTGATGATTTATATTGTCAAGTTAAAAGAAATATCATAACCAAGAAGCTGAGAATTAAGTTTTATTTGAAGAAAAATGAGTACTATCACTCAAGAGGTAGCATGTCAGATATCTCTGAAATAATACCTCAAAGAAGTTGGGGGGGGAAGGTCAGTATTTATGTGATTTTGGTGAAGGGGGAAGTGCTTGCAAACAACCAAATATTTTTACAGGTTACTGCTAGTCATGAGAATCACATGATCCCATGAAGGATTTTGGTGCTTTTTCTATATGATGAGATGCAATAATTGGGTACATAAAATCTCCTGAAAGTATCAAACTATCTGAAGACTTTCTAGTTCTACTTCTTTTCCCAGAGCAGAGAGTGCCTCACTCACAATCTCCGACCGGAGCTCATTTCAGGTGGGTGTTGAGGATTGGAAACTTCAGTGGCTCATGATTCAGTCCATGTAGAAGGAGACGACAAGTACCAAACTCCAGTTGAAAATATGAGCAAATTTTATGTCTTACCATTCTTAAATGTATTTACAAAATAAGACAAAAGTTGTTTTAGGAGGTAACTCCACTAAATACAAAAGACCTCATATTCAGTTTAATCAAACTTTAAATATGTAGCCCTATTTTCCTCTAACTTAATAAGTAAAAAGATAATGAATTCTATGCTTTTCTTTTTAAGTCAATTTTTAATTCACATTATTTTAATTAATTTTAAACATAAGTTTTTTTAAATCATGACACATACTAAAAAAGATATAAAATTATCCTTTCTCAGTAGAGAGGAAACAATTAGCACTTTAGCAGTAGTATGGGGCAGGAGTGGGGTTGGGGATGGCAAATCTCTACATAAGACTATAATTTTATTTGTATTCTTTAGTTGAGTTTATATCTCTTTCTTATGAAGGATGCAATTTTCCAGATTCTCTTGATGTTCTTTAACAGAATGCAGAGCTCAAAACATGTTAATCAGCCAGGATCTGTAATAACAGAACTTTGTATTAACATTTCATTTCTTCCCAACGGTAACTCAGCATTTTCAGTCATTTCATACAACTCAGAGGTCAGCGAGTGGATGCTAAATGATTTGGTTTTGTTCCATTAAGCAAAACATCCTTACAAGATGTCATGAAAAGCCTTCCAGATATTCTTTAACCCTTTGTTCATATTTATTCCTACATTCTGAGAATTCTGGCTAGCTGTTCCATTCACAACTCTTTGGAGTCTTCTGGTTAATTCCTAACACATCAATCACTCATACCAAAAGAACCAGCCTTGAGTCTTTTTCATTTCTCTTTACGCTAGAACAATTAAAAAAAATCTTACTTTAATGTTTTTAGCATCGATTATTACTTACACCAATACCTACTGAAGCTTATTAGCAACCTGACATTTTAATTTATTTTATTTCAGATGAGATGCATACTAACTTTGCATTAAAATAAACTTGTCTCCCGTTTTTGTGCTCCTAAGGGACAGTAGTTCCAAATGGTAAATGCATAAAAACTAGAAATATTTTATGTTCTATTCTGACTCAGTATCTATGACAGAGTTTTCAGATACCATAGTTTAAAATTTCAGTGGTATTCTCAGGACATAAACACTTTATTCAAGGCTGTTTAAAGCATACAAAAATGCATACAGTGATACATTCCAAAAGAAAACAAAAGTCTAAGGACTGCCTCTTGTCAAGAAAATTCTTAAAAAAGAAATGACCCACCCAGAAGAAAGTGTTCTTTAAAGGTGTTTAAAGTAACACATATATTAATTGAAAAATTCAGAAACATATAACTTAGTAAACACATAGCATGGGGATAATGAAATCAACAGAAATGTAAGAGTATCTGAACCACTACAACAAATTCAAGAGGTATTTTAAAACCATACACCAACTTCTATAAACACATCAGAGAAATCATCTTTCAAAGTTACCGTGATAAAAAAAAATTTCCTTCAAAGAAACATACTTTTTCTACACGCTGACCCTAGAAATCTGTTTACAATTAACTGTCCTGCACTTTATCAATATTGCCTTATGTGTCTTTCATTACTAGAGGAATACTGAAATTTTTGTAAATATTGCACTTGCAAATTCAGTAGTCATTAACTTATTAAAGTCAAGTAAATTTAGGTTAATTTCTCTGCAAAATGTTAATCTAAAATATTTAATATATAGTTCACAGACTCCTGAGAACTAGAAGATCAAAACTATTTTTACAGTAATACTAAGCGATTATTAGTCTCTTTTACAGTGAAGCTGTTGGCCCTTTAGCACAAATCAAAGCAGTTAAATAAAAGCAAATTAGTGGTTATTTGCTTTCTCCATGACCATGCAGAAAAAAAAACAATTTCACTTAAAAATGCCTTTAATGTATCTGTAAAAACTATGAGATTTACTGAATTTTTAATATTCTGTCAAAAAGCTACAAAGCTTACATAAGGTATTTTTGCAGCACACAGAAATACCATAATAGTTGCTGTTTCTCTATACATAAATATTTTTCTTATGGGCTTGATAATGGTATTAATAAATGTGATGCTTTTGAAATTTTACAATCAATTTTAATCTTTGGAAAATCAATGTTGCTCAGAGAACTAATATTTTGCAAATGATCAGTACATTATATTTCACAATATCAAGAATGAATAAAAATTCCATTCAAAATGCAACACAGACATATAGATTTAAATGTAAGATGGTATAAGCCATTTACTCATATGTTTTCAGACTGGTAAATAGCAAAGAAAAATATCTCTAATTATCATGGAAATGTTATTCACATATCCATTTCTTTTTCAAAATTTGTAAGTCCAAATTTTCTTCTTAAGCTGAAACCAAATATATTATAGTAATATACTATAACGTATTAAATGGAGAAAAAATAGCTGAATCCAACTCTCTTAATGTGGCTAGACATTAATTAAATTTGGAGAAATGTAACACAATGATATTTTTCTCCCATATATTTTTCTGGAAAATATATTTTAATAAAAATATATTTATGCTAAAAGCACTGATTGATCAATTTTAAGTGAATTAATAAACATAATTAAAACAGTTTTAATCTCTAATATGGTATGTATCAATAGATGAAACTCAGGGTAGGAGCCATTGACCTAGAACCTTGGTCTTTATATATATAAAGAAAAGTGGTTGTTTTTGGTTTTCCACTTGCTTTCTTTAAATTTTTTACTATAATTGATTTATAACAATCTGTCAATTTCTTCTGTACAGCAAAGTGACCCAATCATACATATTTATATATTTTTTCTCACATTGTCCCTCATCAAGTTCCATCACAACTGATTAGATATAGTTCCCTCTGATATAGAGCAGGATGTCATTCTTATCTACTCCAAATGCCATAGCTTGCCTGTACTAACCCCAGACTTACGTCCTATCCCACACTGTCCCCCACCAACTTGTCAAAATCAAGTTTGCTCTCCATGTTGATGAGAGGTTTTTTTCCTTTCTGTAGATAGGTTAATTTGAGCCATATATTAGATTCCAGATTTAAGTGATTATTATATGGTACTTGTCTTTTTCTGACATATTTCACTTAGTGTGAGTCTCTAGGTCTATCCATGTTGCTGCAAATGGCATTATTTTGTTCTTTTATGGATGAGTAATATTCCATTGTATATCTATACTACATCTTCTTAATCCATTCATCTGTCCATGGACACTCAGGTTGTTCCCATGTCTTGTCTATTGGGTTCAGTGTTGCTATGAATATAAGGGCACATCTACTTTTTTCAATGAAAGTTTTTTCCAGATATATGCCCAGGAGTGGGATTACTGGGTAATGTGGTAGTTATATATTTAGTTTTCCAAGGTACTTCCATACTCTTTTCCATAGTGGCTATACCACTTCACATTCTCACCAACAGTGATTAAGGACCATATTTTCCACATACACTCTCCAGCATTTGTTATTTGTGCTTTTTATAACTCAATAAATTTTATTATATTTAGAGTTTTACAATCATTATCACAATCCAGTTTTATACCATTTCCATCCCCAACCCCCAGCCCATCCCTCAACTTTTCTTTGGAAATTATAAGTTTTTCCAAGTCTGTGTGTCAGTATCTGCTCTGCTAGGAAGTTTATTGTCTCCTTCTTTAGATTTCACAGTAAGTGATAGCATATGATGCTTGTGTCTCACTGTCTGAGTAACTTCACTTAGTGTGATAATTTGTAGGTCCATCCATGTTGCTGTGAATGCCTATATTTCATTAATTTTTATGCCAGAGTAATAATCCATTGAGTACATGTACCATATCTTCTTTATCACTCCTCTGCTGATGGATGTCTTGGTTAATGTATATAGTGCTGCAGTCAACATTGGAGTACATGTATCTTTTCAAGTCATGGCCTTCTTTGTATAGATACCCAGGAATGGGATTGCTGGATTGAATGGTAATTCTATTTTTAGTTTTATGCAGAATATCTGAAGTGTTTTCCACAGTGGATGCACCAATTTACGTTCCCACCAACGGTGTAATAGGGTTCCCTTTTCTCGACGCCCTCTCTAGCATTTATTGTTTGTAGACTTTTTGATGATGGTCATTCTGGCCAGTGTAAGTTGGTACCTCATAGTAGTTTTGATTTTCATTACTCTAATAACGAGTGATGAGGAACATCTCTTAATGTGTTTATTGGCCATCTGTATGTCTTCTTTGGAGAATTGCCTGTTAAAATCTTCTGCCCATTTTTTGATGGAGTTGTCTGTTTTTTTGGTATTGAGCTTCAGAAGGTGTTTATAAATTTTGGATATTAATCCCTTGTCAGTCTCTTCATTTGCAAAAATTTTCTCCCATTCTGTAGGTTGTCTTTTTGTTTTGTTTAGGGTTTCCTTTGATGTGAAGAAACTTTCAACTTAAATTTGGTCCCATTTGTTTTTTTTTGTTTTTATTGTCATTACTCTAACAGGTGGATGTGAGAAGATGTTGTCATTTATGTTGGAGAGTGTTTGGCCTATCTTTTCCTCTAAGGGCTTTTTAGTATCTGGTCTTATATTTAGATCTTTAATCCACTTGAGTTTATTTTTGTGTATGGTGTTAGAAAGTATGCTAATTTAACTCTTTTACCTGTGTCTGTCCAATTTCCCCAGCACCACTTATTGAAGGGATTATCTTTTCTCTACTGTACATTCTTGCCTCCTTTATCACAGATTGGTTGAATGTAGGTGCATATGTTTAATTATGGGATTTCTATCCTGTTCCAGTGAATTATATTTTCGTTGTTGTGCCAATACATACAGTTCTGATGACTGTAGATTTTTAGTATAGTCTGAAATCAGGGAGCATGTTTCCTCTGGCTCCATTTTTCTTTCTCAGGGAGGCTTTTGCTATTCTGGGTCTTTTGCACTTCCAAAGAAACTTTAAAATATTTTTTTTCTAGTTCTGTGACAAATGCCCTTGGTAATTTGATAGGGATTGCACTGAATGTATAGATTGCCTTGGGTAGTATAGTCATTGTGACAATACTGAATCTTACAATCCATGAGCACAGTATGTCTTTCCATCTGTTTGTATCATCTTTGATTTATTTCATCATTATTTTATAGTTTTCAGAGAACAGTTATTTTGTTTCTTTAGGTAGGTTTATTATTGGGTATTTTATTCTTTTTGATGTGATATTAAATGGAATTGTTCTCCTAATTTCTCTTTTGAATCTTTCATTGTTATTATATAGAATTGCAGTTAATTTCTGCGTATTAATTCTGTATCCTGCAACTTATCCAAATTCATTGATAAGCCTAAAAATTTTCTGGTAGTGCCTTCAGGATTTTCTAGGTATAGTATCCTGTCATCTTCAAACAATGGCATTTTTACTTCTTCCTTTCCAATTTGGATTCCTTTTATTTCTCTTTCTTCTCTTATTGTCATGGCTAGGACTTCCAAAACTATGTTGAATAGTAGTTGTGAAAGTGGAAATCATTGTCTTGTCCCTTGGTGGGAATTCTTTCAGCTTTTTGTCACTGAGAACTATGTCAGCTGTGGTTTTGTAATATTTTACCTTTATTATTTTGAGATGAGTTCCCTCTCTGACCACTTTCTGAAGGATTTTCATCAGAAATGGATGTTGGGTTTTGTCAAACACTTTTTTTTTTGCATCTATTGAGAGGGTTATATGTTTTTTAATTTGTTACTTTGTTAATGTTGTGTATCACAGTGATTATTTTGTCGATATTGAAGAATTCTTGCATTCCTGGGGTAAATCCCACTTAATCATGGTATGTAATCCTTTTAATGCATTGTTGGATTTGGTTTGCTTGTATTTGATCAAGGATTTTTGAATCTATATTCATCAGTGATATTGGCCTTTAATTTTACTTTTGGGGATAGCATTTGTTATTTATTGACTTGATGGCTACTCTGACTGAAATGAGGTGCTACATCATTGCATTTTCGATTTGCATTTCTCTGGTAATTAGGGATGTTGAGCATTTCTTTATTTGCCTGGTGGCCATCTGTATATCATATTTGGAGAAATGTCTATTCAGATCTTCTGCCCAATTTTCATTTGGGTTGCTTTTTTTTTTTTTTGCTTTTGAGTTGCATGCTGCTTATATATTTTAGAGATTAAGCCCTTGTATATTGCAAACTTTGAAACTACTTTCTCCTATTCTTTAGGTTGTCTTTTTGTTTTAATGGTGTCTTTTGCTAGGCAAATGTTTGTACACTTCATTAGTTTCAGTTGGTATATCTTTGTTTAATTTATGTCGCCTTGGGAGACTCACCTAAAAAAAGCATTTTGGCAATTTATGTCAGAGAACGTTTTGTCTATGTTATCTTCTAGGAGTTTTATTGTGTATTGCCTTATGCTCAAGTCTTTCAGTTATTCAAATTTATTTTTGTCACGATGTGAGGCTGTGTTCTAGTTTCATTGATTTACATGCAGCAGTCCACTTTTCCCAGTACCACTTGCTGAAGAGACTGTCTCTTTCCTATTTTATATTCTTGCCTTCCTTGTCAAATATTAATTGACCATAGGTTTCTAAGTTAATTTCTGTGTTCTCAATTCTGTTCCATTGGACTCTATGTCTGTTTTGGTACCAGTACCATACTTTCTTGATTACTGTAACTTTGTAATGTTGCCTGCAATATGGGAGGGTTGTGCCTTCTGGTAGGTTTTTCTCCCCACCCCCCAGGATTGCTTTGGCAATTCTGGGTCTTTTATGTTTCCATATAAATTTTGTATTCTTTGTTCTATTTCTGAGAAAAAAAGTCATGGATAATTTGATAGGGATTGCATTGAATCTGTACTTTGCTTTGGGTTGTATGACTATTTTAACAATATTAATTATTCTAATTCAGGTGCATTGAATATCTTTCCATTTCTTTGAATCCTCTTCAATTTCCTTGATTGATGTTTTATAGTTCCCAGTATATAAACCTTTTACATATTTATTCAGTTTTATTCCTAGGTGCTTATTTTTTGTGGTGTGATTTTAAAATGTATTATATGTTTGTGTTCCTTTTCTAATATTTCCTTGTTGGTATACAGGAATACAACCAATTTCTGAATGTTGATCTTGTTTCCTGCTGTTTTGCTGAATGCATTGATCAAT
Source organism: Catagonus wagneri (assembly GCA_004024745.2). NCBI lineage: Eukaryota > Metazoa > Chordata > Mammalia > Artiodactyla > Tayassuidae > Catagonus > Catagonus wagneri. Next base: position 1,699,078 of record PVHT021183607.1, read on the forward strand.
TTGAGTAGTTTTTGTGTGTAGTTCTTATAATTTTCTGTATATAATATCATGCCCTCTGCATAGAGAGTGAAAATTTTATCTCTTGTTTTCCATTTTAGATACATTTTAACACTTCTGTATTTTTTTATTCCTGTGGCTAAGACTTTAAATGTTGTTGAGTAAAAGTGGTGAGAGTGAGCATCAATATGCTTTCTGTATGTAGTCACCTTAGGGCAAAGGACACATGGACACAAGGAAAGCATGAGTTGCAATACTCATATCAGACAAGAGCCTTTTAAAAAAAGGTCATAAAGAAAGACAAGGACATTATTTAATGAGGAAAAGGATCTATTAAAAAGAGGATATTACAATTGTCAATATATATGCCCTGATATAGAGGACCCAGATAAATACAACAAAGTATAACAATCAAAAAAGGAGAAATTGAAGAATTCCCATCATGGCGCATTGGAAACAAATCTGACTAGGAACAATAAGGTTGTGGGTTAGATCCCTGGCCTTGCTCAGTGGATTAAGGATCCAGCATTGCTGTGAGATGTGGTGTAGGTTGCAGATGTGGCTCAGATCCTGCATTGCTGTGACTGTGGTGCAGGGCAGCAGCTGTAGCTCTGATTAGACCCCTAGCCTGGGAACCTCCACATGCCATGGGTACAGCCCTAAAATGGCAAAAATACAAAAATAGAAGGAGAAATTGATAGGAATACAGTAACACCCCACTCACTTCAACAGACATACTCTCTTGACAGGAGATTATTAAGGTAAAAGAGATCCTAAATGACAAAATAGAAAAGTTAGGCTTAATTGACATTTTCAACATTGCATCTAAAAGAATCAGAATATACGTTCTTTTCAAGTGCACATGGAACATTCTCAAAGATGGCCCACCTACTGAGGTACAAAAAATAATGTCAGCAAATTTAAGAATAGAGAAATTTCTTTGTATCTTCTTTGATCCCCTTGATTAATGCCTTGTAGTTCTCTGCATATAAGTCTTTCACCTCCTTAATCAAGTTTATTCCCAGGTATTTGATTTTTTATGGGTGCTTTTTAAAAGGTAAAGTATTTTGGTATTCTTTTTCTAATATTTCATTGTTAGTATACAGAAATGCGATTGATTTCTGAAGGTTAATGTTATAGCTTGCCACTTTGCTGAATTTGTCTATGAGTTCAAGTAATTCTGGGATTGAGTCCTTGGGGTTTTCTATATAAAGTACCATGTCATCTGCATAGACTGACAGATTTACCTCTTTTCTACCTAATTGGATGCTTTTTATTTGTTTTGTTTATCTGATTGCTGCAGCTAGGACTTCCAATACTATGTTGAATAACAGTGGTGAGAGTGGGCATCCCTGTCTTGTTCTGGATTTTAGTGAGAAGGCTTTCAACTTTTCTCCATTGAGTATTATATTTGCCGTGGGTTTATCGTATATGGCTTTTATTATATTAAGGAATATTCCCTGTATTCCCACTTTGGTAAAAGTTTTGATCAAGAATGGATTTTGGACTTTGTCAAATGCTTTTTCTGCATCTATTAAGATACATGTGGTTTTTGACTTTTCTTTTGTTAAAGTGGTGTATGACGCTGATTGACTTGTGTATGTCGAACCATCCTTGTGCACCTGGGATGAATCCCACCTGGTCATGGTGTATATTGATATGTTGTTGGATTCAGTTGGGTAAAACTTTGTTGAGATACTCCATGCTTGTGGGCCAGAAAAATAAATATTGTAAAAATGGCTATACTAGCCAAAGAAATCTACAGATTCAATGTAATCACTATCAAACTACCCAAGGCGTTCTTCACAGAATTAGAATAAACAATCCAAAATTTTACATGGAACCACAAGAGACCCAGAATTGCCAAAGCAATTCTAAAGAACAAAAACCAAGCAGGAGGCATAACTCTCCCAGACTTCAGGAAATATCACAGGGCCACAGTAATCAAGATAGTGTGTTACTGGTACAAAAATAGACATACGGAACAATTGAACAGAATAGAGAACCCCAAAATAAGCCCAGATGCCTATAGTCAATTGATTTTTGACAAAGGAAGCAAGAACACAAAAATGGGAAACAGACAGTCTGTTCAGTAAGCATTGCTGCAAAACTTTGACAGCTGCATGCAAATCAATGAAACTAGAACACACTCTCACACCATGCACAAAAATAAACTCTAAATGGCTTAAAGACTTAAATATAAGAGAAGACACCATCAAACTCCTGGAAGAAAACATTGGTAAAACATTCTATGACATCAACCTTACAAATATTTTCTCAGGTCAGTCTCCCAAAGAAACAGAAATAAAAGCAAAGATAAGCAAATGTGACCTAATCAAGCTGACAAGGTCTTACACAGCAAAGGAAGCCAAAAAGAAAATAAAGGCAACTTACAGAATGGGAGAAAATTGTGTCAAATGATGCAACTGTCAAGGGCTTAATCTCAAAAATATATAAACAATATATATAGCCAACAGCACAAAAACCAACAACCCCATTGAAAAATGGGCAATGAACCTAAATAGACAGTTCTCCAAAGAAGAGATGCAGATAGGCAACAAGCACATGAAAAAATGCTCAACATCACTGATGATTAGAGAAATGCAAATCAAAACTACTATGAGATATCACATCACACCAGTCAGAATGGCCATCATTAACAAGTCCACAAAAAACAATTGCTGGAGGGTGTGTGGAGAAAAGGAACCCTCCTGCACTTTTGGTGGGAATGTAAGCTGGTACAACCACTATGGAAAACAGTATGGAGGTAACTTAGAAAACTATAAATAGAACAGCCATATGACCCAGGAATCCCGCTCCAGGGCATATACCCGGACAAAACTTTCCTTGAAAAAGGCACCTGCACACCCATGTTCATTGCAAAACTATTCACAATAGCCAAGACATGGAAATAACACAAATGTCCATCAACAGATGATTTGACTCGGAAGATGTGGTATATATACACAATGGATACTACTCAGCCATAAAAAAGAATAAAATAATGTCATTTGCAGCAACATGGATGGAATTAGAAACCCTCATAATGAGTGAAGTAAGTCAGAAGGAGAAAGACAGATACCATATGATATCACTAATAACTGGAATCTAATCTACTGCACAAATGAAACTTTTTGAAGAAAAGAAAATCAAGGACTTGGTGAACAGACTTGTGGTTGCCAAAAGGGTGGGGGAAGGAATGGGATGGTAGGGATTCTGGGGTTAATAGTTGTAGACTGTTTCCTCTGGGCTGGAAAAGAAAGGAGATCCTACTCTATAGCACTGAGACCTATGTCTAACCACTTGTGATGAATCCATATATGTATGTGTTACCCTGTCACCACTTTGTAAAGCTGGGTATAATGGAAAAAATAAAAAAAATTTAAAAAAAAGAATAGAGAAATTATTTCAAGTATCTTCTATGACTACAATGGCATGAAAGTAGAAATCAACCACAGGGGGAAAAGTGAGAAAAAACTCAGCACATGGAGATTAAACAACATGCTACCAAAAAAAAAAAATCCATAAGGAAATCGAAAGGGAAATTAAAAATACCTCAAGACAAATGATAAGAAAAACCGAACCATTCAAAATCTATGACATGGAAAAAAGCAGTTCTTTGTGGAAGTTCATAGCAATACAGGCCTTCCTTAGAAAAGAAGAAAAATCTCAAATAACAAATTTCCCTTCTACCTTAAAGAATTAGAAAATGAATAACATAAAAACCTAAAGTCAGCAGAAGGAAAGAATTCATAAAGTTCTGAGAGGAAATCAATAAAATAGAAATTCAAGTGACAATAAAAAAAATCAGTAATAACAAGAGCTGGTTCTTTGAAAGTGTAAACAAAATTGACAAACCTCCAGTCAGGGTCACCAAGAAGAGGAGAGTAAAAGCCCAGGTTACACAATAAGAAATAAAACAGGAGAAATATCAATGGATAATGCAGAAATACCACCTCATAAAAAGAGAATACAATGGAAAATTATATGCCAAGAAATGTGACAACCTAGAACAAATGGAAAACTTTCTAGATACTTCAGTCCACCAAACTGAATCAAGAAGAAATAGATCGATTTTATAGACCAATTGCTAGAAATGGAATTAATATGAAAGAAAAGCACTCCCTATAAACAAAAGTCTAGGACCAGATAACTTCACAGGAAAATTCTACCAAACACAAAAGGAAAAACTTGTACCCATCTTTCTTAAACTTTTCCAAAAGACCGAAGAAGATGGCACACTACCAAAATCATTCTATGAAGCCACCATCACCCTAATACCAAAACCAGACAAAGATACTACTTAAAAGGAAAATTATAGGCTAATATCTTTGATGAATATGGATGCAAACATTCTTAAAATAATTTTAGCCAACTGAATCCAAAAACATGTAAAAAAGAGCATATACCACGACCAAGTGTGATTCATCCCAATTTCACAAGGATCATTCAACATATGCAAATCAATGTCATACATGAAATTAACAAAGTAAAAGTAAAAATAATTATCATATCAACAGTTGCAGGAAAGCATATAACAAAATCCACCATCCTTTCATGATAAAAGTTTTACCAAAATGGATATGGAGGGATTATAACTTAACATAATAAAAGCCATTTATGACAAACCCACATCCAATATAATATACAATGGGAGAAAAACCTAAAACTTTCCACTAATATCTGGAACAAGACAAGGATATCCATTTGCTTTTTAAAAAACATATGTGCTGGTGAAAACTGTCTTGATTATCATGAAGGCTCTCCATTTAAAACCTTCATTCTCCTTTTTTGTCATATTTAACCTGTCCAAAATCATGTACATCCTACATGATATCTCCTTTTTTGATCAGAGTGTATATAGAAAAGAGAGAGTGACAGAGTCCAGGTCATTCCAGGCTTGAAATTAAAATAATTTGAAATTATCAGTCTTGATCTGCTGGTAATGTTTAAGAACATCAAGAGAGTTGAGGCAGTTGACTCAGTCAGAGGGGCAGTGATAACTGATTTTGAGGACTAAGGCCATGAGTTAATCATTTATATCTTGTTAGATATGGATGAAAGCCTGGGGATACAGGTAAAAATGTTTAGATATAATATTCAAAGAATATAAACCTTAATTCATGCTGGGATGAATGTGACTTCTTAGCCAGATTATATTTGATATGTATATTTTTATTCTGGTTATGCTGATGTGTTAATATTCCTTTGGGAAATCTTGACTTTAAATATTTATTGTCATTTTTTTAATACATATTCCATCATCTGTAACCCTACTCTTTAATTTTGCTATGATTCTTTGGTTACAAGCAGCTTGATTCACACGCTTGTCAGAATGCCTAAATTCCTCTTGCTCACATTTTTCATTTTGACATGAATATAAAAGTTCCCTGGTAGCTTAGTGTAAAGATTTGGCATTGTCATTGCTGTGGCTGGTATTCAATCCAGGTCCAGGAACTTCTGCATGACTTGAGCTCAAAAAAATAATAATAAAAATAAAATAGCTTAGAAAATAACAAAACTGTGATACTAACAGACTGCTATTTTATTTTATTTTTTATTTTTTGGTCTTTTCCAGGGCTGCTTCTGTGGCATATGGAAGTTCCCAGGCTAGGGGTCTAATTGGAGAGTTGAGCTGTAGCTGCCAACCTACCCTACACCCACAGCAATGCGGGATCTGAGCCGCATCTGCAAACTACACCACAGCTCATGGTAATGGCAGGATCCTTAAACCACTGAGCGAGGCCAGGGTTTGAACCCACAAACTCATGATTCTCTGTCAGATTCATTAACCACTGAGCCACAATAAGAACTCTGACAGACTGCTATTTTAAAATCAGTATGACACCTTAAAACTTACCTGTATTCTGTCTTATTCTGGGTTGAGTCTTATGCTTGCTAGTATTTAAAATTTTTATTTCTTAAAATGGAAATGTCTATTGAGAAGTAATTAAAATAGATTTCTTACTGAAACTGAAATTTTAAAATAAATATTTCCATTTTGTCAGAACAATGTTGGTTGTAAAATGCTTTATAAAATTATTAATAAACACCTTATGTAGCAAATGACATTAGATTGCAATGAACCAAAACATGCTATTTTGTGTCTTATTGCTTAAATTGGGTGGAAATGGCAAGGCAACTCTTTTACACAATACCACTCTGACAAAATGAGGGCATACCGAATTCCATATTCCATTTACAGAAAGGTTAATAGGAAATCTGCCCAGAAATAGAGTTCACATTATGTGCACTTGACTGCAAACAGACTCGCACTGATATACAATATTCAGTAACAAACAATATTAGATTGAGAACAAACTAGGCCAGATACCAGTTATTTTCAATGGATTCCTGAAACTGGCAACAATCATTTTCCATATGAGCAACAAAGTCACATAACACATGAACATAAAGATATTTGTAACTTCTCAGCTCTATATTCCCAGTTATGAAAAAAGCAACTGACCTTACAGTTTTAAGTGAGATTATCAGGTCTAATGCACTTTAGGGAATTTGAACAGTGTTCTTAATTAATTATTAATTTATTTGGTCATTATTTTTCTTCAGTCAGTTATTAAGCAATAAATACATTGATAGTGGCTGAATGGTGGCTGCTTTTTATACTATAAAATCTAGAACATTATAATTCACTAGATGAGAGCCTTACTGTGGGTAAGGTTTGCTAGGCCCTATAACAACCAACAACGAAAATCTCAGGGGCTTATCAAAATAAGGCTTTATTACAATTCATGTCATGATCTGATATAGGTTGAATAACTCTACTGGGTGAATTTTTTTCAAGGAGTGACTCAGTGTCTTAGATTCCTTCCATCTTATGAAACTATTTTCAACACACGGTGCCTAAACTTCCCATAAAAATAAGAAAATGTGATTACAGTAGTGGTATTATGGTAGATGCACAGTAGTTTTCATCAAGTTTTATGTGAATCTTCTTTGCCAAGTTGCCTATGCACTAAAGAAACAAGTTTTATACCTCCTAACACAACCCATATACAATGACAGACCAGGAATCGTTCTATTGGAATAATAAAATAGAATTTACCATTCAGATAATTAAAAAGGCAGGACACATAGCATTTTCCACTTCTTAACTAATTCAGAATTACTGTTTGACAGTTATTTTAAAGAACCCCTCTTCCACCAGGGATCCTTCACCAGGGATCAAAAAGGACTACTTAAGGCTTGTTTCTTCTATTGACCCATTGGTACTTAGAGTACCTAATCTTAACCTCTGATATTAGTGTTGAGGAATATGCTTTCTTCAGGACTTACATATACCCAAAAGCTGATTTTGTCCATGGTAAGTTGAAAATTAAAGAGTTGTTTTAGATCTTGAATATTCTGCCATATTTACAGTAAAACACATTTATTTGAAAATGAAATTTCCTGAACAAATAGTTATTAATTTTCTGACCAATGCGCTTCAGTGATCAATCTCAAAATTCTTTGTAAGATAAAACCTTTAAATGTGATTTATTTATTTGTTTCTGATACTGTTTTTTTTTCCTTCTCTGCTCTGATTAGTGGAGCCACCTTAGAGCTAATGAAAATAATTGAAATGACTGAACCTGCTCTTTGCCTGAATCACATTACTGATTTGAAAAGTTTTATGGCCTTTTGTTGTGTAAAGTCTTTTTAAAATTCTATCCCTATCTAATAAGGATCTAGGCCTGCATTGTTCAATATTGAAGTTACCAGACATGTGGCTCCTGAGCAGTTAAATAGTCAGTCCAGATTGAGATGTAATATAAACACACATTTTAAAGCCTTAAAATGAGCAATGACCAAAGAGCATAAATATTTAATCAATATTTTATATTGATTTTATGTTGAAATAATATTACATACATATATATTTGATTTTAAATTGTAGTATTCATGATTCACCAGGTTCTTTTTCCTTTTTTAATAATGCTACTAGAAAAATTTAAGTTGCCTCTGTGACTCATATTTCTATTTGAAAACCATTGTCCATTTTCTGAATTCTCTCTTCCCTTTCATATCTTTTTGATAACTAGCCAATTATTTTCTCAACTTATCACTATCTTATAATTCCTTGTCACACACAGAAAATAAATTTAACACATAACACTAACATCCCATTTTAGGAAACCTTGTTTAAAGCCACAATTAGGCAAATGAATTGTCTTCTAGAATATTTACTAAAATTTACTAAAATTGTTTAGCAACTACATATCACTGATTTTCATGTATTTAGCTTCTCATACCAGTTTTTAGCTTACAACCACATCAATTTTATGGGCTTTAACTTTGGGCTAAAACAACACCCTAATTCAAACATAAATTACTCAGCAAATTGAGTTAGGATAGACTCTACTGCAGTAAAAGACAAATAAAATATTCTTTTTTTTTATTTTTTTACTTTTTATAATTTACTTTTTTATTTTTTTGCATTATAGCTGGTTTACAGATATCTGTCATATTTTCCAACTGCACCACGTGGTGACCCAGTTACATGTACATATAAGGATTTGTCACATGGTATTAGGTATAGTTCCCCATGCTATGAAGTTGGATCTCCTTGCTTTTCCATCATTAAAGCACTAGTTATCTCCACTCCTTCCACACCCCCACACACACCTCCCCCACCCCCTTGGCAACCACAAGTCTGTTCCCCAAATTTGTGATTTTCTTTTCTGATGAGATGTTCATTTGTGCAGTGTTTTAGACTCTGGTTATAAGAGATTTCATATGACATCTGTCTTTCTCCTTCTGACTTGTTTCACTCAGTATGAGGGTTTCTAATTCCATCCATGTTGCTGCGAATGACATTATTTTATCCTTTTTTATGGCTGAA
>PVHT021183607.1:1714496-1727853 GCA_004024745.2 Catagonus wagneri
GGTTTAGTATTGCTGTACTCTTTTAGCTTTTGTTTGTGGGGGAAATTTTTTATTTCCCCTACTATTTTAAATGATATTCTTGCTGGGTAGAGTATTCTAAGTTGCAGGCCATTTCCTTTCAGCACTTTAAATATATCTTGCCATTCCCTTCTAGCCTGTAATGTTTCTGTAGAGAAATCAGCTGACAGCCTTATGGGGGTTCCGTTATACTTAATGCTTTGCTTTTCTCTTGCTGCATTTAGGATCTTCTCTTTATCTTTAATTCTTGCCATTTTTAATATAATATGCCTTGGTGTGGGTCTGTTTGGGTTCAGCTTGTTTGGGACCCTCTGTGCATCCTGTATCTTGATGTCAGATTCTTACAGATTTGGAAATTTTTCAGACATAATTTCTTCAAATATTTTTTAATGCCCTTTTCTTTTTCTGCTCCTTCTGGAATTCATATTATGCATAATTTGGGCTGCTTTATATTATCCCATAGATCTCATATTACTTTCATGTTTTTTAATTTGATTTTCTGTCTGCTGTCCTGATTGTGTGATTTCCCTTATTCTATCTTCTACCTCACTAATTCGTTCCTCTGCATTATTCAAACTGCTCTTTATTGCCTTTAGCTCAGTTTGCATCTCTGCAAATGAGTTTTCTAGCTTTTCTTGGCTCCTCCTTATGTTTTCCAGCTCCTTTCTAAAGGACTCTGCATTGCTGTTTGCATCTTCTCTTACTTTCTGGATATTCCACCTTAATTTTTCAAGTATTTTCATTACCTCCCTTCTGAACTCCATTTCTGACAGACTGCAGAGGTCTGTTTCATTGCTGGCTGCTTTAAATGACTTGTCCTTTCCTTTTAACTGGGAATGGTTTTTGAGCTTCTTCATCTTGTTTGTGGTTTTCTTTTTCTGTGAGTTTGGGGAAGCCATGCTGTCATCTTGGAAGGCTACTTCTAGGGAGGAGCTCCCCTTCGTAATTTTTGGTGGGGTTACCATTTCTTTTTGGTGTAGGAGTTTGACTATTTGCTGTCTATTTCTTTGGAATGAGCAGGCTGTTATCTGATTGGCACTCTGAGTGTTCTCTGTGAGAGTGTAGGAATGGCTAAGGTTGACAGTTGGCGCCTCATCTCTATGCTCTCAATTGCAGGAAGGTGGCGCTGTCCACTCCTAGTTGCCCGGCCCTGGAAAGTGGTCACGAGCTCTAAGCAGATCTACGAGGTGTCTTAATTATTTGGCAGTAGCAGCAGCAGGAAGTATGATTTCCCTGGGGAGTGAGAGCCACGGAAGCTAGTGTTTGATTGCAAAGTCCTCTTTGAGGTGATAGGAACCACAAGAGGTACCTGTCAGAGGCTGGCTCAGCAGGCTGGCATTTGTTCTGCCCTTCCATTGATGCTTGCTCATCAGTTGAGATGGTTTCTGGCTCCAGCGGCTGGCGCTGGACCCGCTCCTCTGCAAAAGCTAGCTCCATGTGGTCTCGTACTGCTCCGCCCACCAGAGCTATCAACTCTGTAGGCTGTCGCACTCACCTAGGTCCATGGACCGGCACAGGGCCCCGCCACCCCCACCGATGCTGGCTGATGCAGTCACCTGGGTCCAGAACCTGGCACAGTGCTCTGCCCATGGGCTTCAAGACACAGTCTCCACCCCTGCTGCCACAGCTGCAGCCTCCACTGGCTCCTCCCACTTCTGCTCTCTTTGGCGGGGCACCATCACCCCACCCTGCATGCTAGTTCAAGTTGCTTCCTATGGTGGTCAGCCTCTCATCCTGTCCTCCTCCCTAACAATGGAGGCTTGCCTCCCCTGTGGGACCAGACATCCTTGGATCCCTCAGTCCTGGTTTTGCTCTCCACAAATCATAAATATCACTGTTCCTTGTCCTATTCCCACAACCACTGTGGCCACTGACCTCTGCCCTCTCCCAGGGACTAACCTGAGGAGGCTGTGTCTTAGCTCCCAGGCACCACCCAGTGCCTCAGGCTGTGGTGTCTGCACCGGTATTCAGGTCCTCTGTGTGAGTCTCTAACTCCGATTTTCCTATCTCAATCCAGCTGCTGCGTTTTTCTCAGGCTTTGATGTCCCTCTAGTTGACCCATTGATCGTTGTTTAGGTTTATTCCCAGGAAATTTTTCTTTTTCACAGCTCCCTCCCTGGGTTGCTGCCTGCCATCCTGATTCCTTTTCTCTCTCTTACCTTTTTTTTTCTTCTTCTGTTATTCTACCCAGTTATTTCAAGGGTTTCTTGCAGTTTTTGGAGGTTTAAATTAATCAGTATTCAGATGATGATTTGTCCAAGTTGTTTCATATTTAGATACATTTTTGATGTATTTGTGGGAGAGGGTGAGTGCAACCTCTTACTCCTCCGCCATCTTTCCAAGCTCCCCTCCAAATTCAATTTCTTAGTGACTTAACACACTACTCATATTAGAAACTGATGCAGTTTGGATAGCTCCTCTCAAGAGTGTGACTCAGGAGTTTAGGCTTCTTACCATAGCCTTACGGCATTTCTATTGTAACTAGAGTAAACAAACAAACAAAATTTGACAATGACAAAGACATTCTCTACCAGGCTTGGGAAGTAGCTTTCATTACTTTGACCACACTAAATTTGCCAGTTTCCATTTAAAAATCCATATGTAAGTACAAGGAAATCAGGAAAATGGAGTTTTCTTCTGTGTCCAAAAAAAGGGAAAAAAGGACTGGGGAGTATGTTGCCTGCCTATACAACAAGAAAAAAATTCAAATATCACGTAAGTGGTATGGAATAAAGGGAATATGAGTACTCTGCAGAGCTTTTTTCTCTGTGTCTTTTATTCATAATATACAATGTGAGTGGGACATATGTATGTTGATATTTGAGTCCCTCAGGGGAAGGGTCATAAATTGTCATAAATTGTCTGAGCCCAAGGGCAAATCATGAGATGAAAATTGAAGAAATTTTGGTTGGCTAGTATACTGCCCTTAAAACTCTAGGCACTCTTCAATGCTTACCAGTGGGGTGAGATGATGCCTATATTTAAATAATAATTTCTGGGGAAGCAGAAATTAGTCTTACTCATGTGCATTTCTACAGGAGGCTATTTGATGGAAAGTAGTAATAGAAAATATTAAGTAGAAAAAAATCATTGGTAGGCATTGTCATCATCTCAACGTTTTGAATTGCCTTACGAAGTGTTGAGATTCTTATTATCAAAAGCCTACATATCTCTCGAAAAAAATCTGTCAGAATTATTACTGAGGAATTTTCTGAGTACACTACTTGTTTTCTGATTTTTATTCCAAATCTAGAAACTTGGATCTGTTCATTCAAAGCCAATCTACTGACCCTGGGTTGTGGTGAAGAAAAGTGCAGTGTTTATTGTAAGGCTAAGCAAAGAGAATAGGCAACTAATACTCAAAAGCCCAGAACTGCCTGAGGATTTCAGGGAAGGGTCTTTAAAAGCAAGGTTAAAGAGTATCAGGTTGCATAGTCACCTTGTACACAATTATATAATTGATTGATGGTAAAGTAACAGGGTGGTATTAAAATGTTGATATCATTAATCCACAGGCTCCAGCTGGCCTGTGAGCTCTGAGCTCATGGCCATCATGTAGTTAGCTTCTTCTACCTGGTGTTTTTTTTTTTTAATACACTGAAAACAATGCAGCAAATGCATCAGACATATTTATCTATGTCCTTTAGAGAGAAATTGAAGATTCTCTGAGGCTATATGGCCAATGTATTTTTTTAATTGTTACCAGTTCCCCTACTCAACTGCTATTTTTTTATTTATACAGTTGATATTCTTTCAATTATTAATTTTTAATCGAGTTAAGTGAGGCCTGTGAGACTAAAGAGTCTCTACATACAGGATGTAGGCAGGGAGAGGATATAGTGGAGCAGGTTGCTATACCAGAAATGTCCCATAGAGTCCTGCTCAATTACAGGGGGGCTTATTATAGTATAAAAAGGGTTAAGTATACAAAAGATCATTATCTGAAGACATTTTAAAATTTTAGTATGTTTTAAACTGATACCAGATTTTATAATTGAGGGATATTTATACTTATGATGTGCTCAAATTCCTACAGCAATCCTCTTTTCACCAATTTTTTCCTAAACTATAAGCAAGATACTTTTACCAACAAGGTGTTAAAATGAAAACAATTATTTTGACATTTAATTTTAAAAGTTGGAGTGTGAAGATCTGGATCCTGTCCTTTATAATTCCAGCAGTTTGCCTGCTCACCAGTCTGATTATTAATTCCAAGATTATTATAAGTAAAAAGTAAAAAAGTCAATTGATATTTATGCTGTTATGTTGTATAAAATATTCAAAGTGAAAGTATATAGCCTTTTCTTAAGAAAACTATTCCCAGATTGGGAAATTACTTTAGGATATGCATGAGTTTTCAAATGTTTATCCAGAATTTGTGTCCATTTTGTTTATGATTTCATGTCAAAAAGAGCTAACATAGTCCTCAAAATATTGTTTCACAATGAAAAAATTTTTGAAAACACATGGATTAAGAAAACAAAGAGTAATTAAAAATCACACTTATTCTTTGAAAACTTCTCTGAGCACTCAATTTTCATCTGGTTTGTGTTTCCTGACTATTTATTTGTAAGTAGAAATTCATGCAACAAAATTCTGAATCTATACACATTTTCTTTTAAATTAATTTTGTCAAATTTGCCATTTGAGAAAATCTTATCCTGCTCAATATTGTATTAGGATTTGAAGAATAATGTCTACTTAAACACAAAACTACTAACAAAAGATTTAAAATATCAATTAGAAAATTTCTTATTTGCTGATGAAAATATATTAGCATGTGAATTGTAAGCAAACATATGAAGTCTTGATGCAGTATTCAATATCATCAACTTTGAATAAAAAATCATTCCCTACTAGTATATTAATAGATATTAAACAATGCCTCACATGCTAAACACCTGCAATTAAAAATGAAAATATTTAGAACATGTGCAATGATGCAAGGGAGGATACTCACCATATTTATCTTTTAGAAAATTAGTATATAATTGATTAGGTCAAGTTTATTTTTTACTGCATGAATTTCACATGCATAGAAAGAAATGGGGCAACTTTGAATTTATAAGTATTTGTTAGTCGATACTAGAGTTAGCTACAAAAGTTCATTAATATTTTTTCCAACTTTTTGAGATAAAACAAATATTTAATATTTTATACTTTTAAGGTATACAATGTGTTTATTCTATACATTTATATATTGTGAAATGTTACCATAATGGGGATAAATAACAACTCCAACACCTCACATAGTTGTCATTTTTTGTTTCTTTTTAAGATACATTCTCTTAGCATTCATGTATATAATAAAATGTTATTAACTATAGTCACTATAACTTAGATCCCTAAAACATTCATTTTATAACTGGAAGTTTGTACACTTTAACCAACATCTCACCATTTTCCTCACCTTTAACCTTAACTCTGGCAATAGTCATTATTTTATCTGTTTCTATTAGTTTTATTTTATTTTATTTTTAGATCCTACATATGAGATTGTGCAGTATTTGTCTTTGTCTGTATTATTTCATTTAGCATAATACCCTGAAGGTTCATACTTGTTGTATGAAAAGTCAGGATTTCCTTTTTTGCATTTTAATAATATTCCTTTGCATGTATAAAGAATATCTTCATTATCCATTCATCCAACAACAGACACTGAATTTATTTTCACATCTTGGGTATTGTGAATAATGTTGCAATGAACATGGTAGTACAGATATCACTTCCAGATCTTGATTTCATTTCCTTTGTATATACTGAAGAGTAACAAAATCAGATTATATGGGAGTTCTATTTTTATTTTTTTGAGAAAGTTCTGTACTCTTTTCCATAGTGGCTGCACCTAATAACATTTCCACAAAGAGTACCTGAGGATTCCCTTTTCTCCGTATCCTTTCCAATGCTTTTTATCATGTGTCTTTTTGATAATAAAGATTCCCATGTTCTCTGACAAAAACCCACAGCAATATCTTCTCAGAGTCACCCCCTAGAGTAATGACAATAAAAACAAAAATAAACAAATGGGACCAAATTTAAGTTGAAAGTTTCCACATAGCAAAGGAAACCCTAAACAAAACAAAATACAACCCACAGAATGGGAGAAAATATTTGCAGATGAAATGACTGACAGCAGCTTAATTTCCAAAATTTATAAGCCCCTTCTGCAGCTCAGTAACAAAAAAACAAGCAACAACATCAAAAAATGGGCATAAGATCTAAACAGACATTTCTCCAAAGAAGACATACAGATGGCCCCAAAACACATGAAAGATGTTCAATATCACTCGTTATTAGAGAAATGCAAATCAAAACTGCTATAAGGTACCACCTTATGCCAGCCAGAATGGACATCATCAAAAAGTCTACAAACAATAAATGCTGGGGAGGGTGTGGAAAAAAGAGGACCCTATTACACTGTTGGGAATGCAAATTGGAAAACAGCCTGGAGATTCCTCAGAAAATTAAAAATAGAATTACCATTTGACCCAGCAATCCCACTCCTGGGCATCTATCCAAAGAAAAACATGACTCAAAAGGACACATGTACTCCAACGTTCATTGCAGCACTCTGTACAATAGCCAAGTCATGGAAATAACCTAAATATCCACTGACAGAGGAGTGATAAAGAAGATGTGGTACATATACACAATGGACTATTACTCAGCCATTAAAAGGAAAGAAATAACAGTCGTTACAGCAACATGGATGGACCTAGAAATTATGATGCTAAGTGAAGTTACTGTGAAAGTGAGACACCAACGTCATATGCTATCGCTTACTTGTGAAATCTAAGAAATGAGACAATGAACTTCTTAGCAGAGCAGATACTGACTCACAGACTTTGAAAACATAGTTTCCAATGGGGACAAATTTAGGGGTGGGGAATGGGCTGGGGATGGAAATGCTATAAAATTTGGTTGTTATGATTGTCGTACAGCTATAAATGTAATAAAATTCACTGAGTAATTTAAAAAGTTTCTCATGTGATTTGAGATAATATTTCATTATGGCTTTAATTTTCATTTTTGATGATTAGTGACAATGAACGTCTTAAGCAACTGATGGCCACTTGCCTGTTTTCTTTTAAAATATGTATATTTAAGTTATCTAGGAGTTCCCATCATGGCTTAGTGGTTAATGAATCTGACTAGCAACCATGAGGTTGCGGGTTCAATCTCTGACCTTGCTCAGTGGGTTAAGGATCTGGTGTTGCTGTTAGCTGTGGTATAGGTTGCAGACATGGCTCAGATCACACATCGAGGTGGCTGTGGCATAGGCTGGCACTACAACTCCGATTAGACCCCTAGCCTGGAACCTCCATATGCCATGGGTGCAGTCCTAGAAAAAAGACCAAAAATAAGTCATCTTCTCAATAAGGAAAAATATTTTTATGAAAGTGTAGTTGATTTACAGTGTGTCAATTTCTGCTGTACATAGAAGTGATTCAGTCATATATATACATACATATATATATATACATTTTTCCTCATATTATATTCCATCAAGTTATATTCCAAGAGATTTGATATAGCTTCCTGTGCTATATATACAGTGGGACCTCATTGCTTATCCATTCTAAATGTAAGAATTTGCATGTACTATCCCCAACATCCCAGTCCATTCCACTAATATACGCCTCCCCCTTTGCAACCACAAAACTCTTATCTGTGTCCGTGAGTCTGTTCTATTTTCTAAATAGGCTCTTTTGTGCCATATTTTAGATTACAATATAAGTGATGCATGGCACATGTCTTTGTTTTTCTTACTTACTTCAGTTAGTATGAGAAACGCCAGTTGCATCCATGTTGCTGCAAATGGCATTATTTTATTCTTTATATGGTTGAGTAATATTTCATCATTTCATAATTTGAATATTTGTATTCTTATCGAGTTATATAAGTTCTCTATATATTTTGGATATTAACTTCTTACCAGACATATGGATTGAAAATATTTTCTCACACTTTATAAATTGAATTTTTATTTTTATTTTATTTTAGCCATGCAGAAGCCCTTTAATTTAATTTAGTCCCAATTATATTTTTTTGCTTCTTTTGCATTTGATTTTCATGTCATATCCAGAAAACCTTTGATAAGAGCAATGTTAAGGTTTTCTCCAATAAGTTTTAAGATTTCAGGTCTATAAATAATCTTTATCCATGTGAAGCTTATTTTTGTAATTCATGTAAAATAAAGGTTCAAGTTCATACTTCTGGGTATGATTATACAATTTTCCCAGCACCGTTTTGTAAAGACTATTCTGTCCCCATTGAGTATCACTGTCTACCTTGTCAAATAATAGACGGCTGTATGTGAGGGTTAATGTCAAGGCTCCCAATTCTTTTCCTTACTGTTTCAATTGCCATACTTCATGATATAGCATGAAATAAAGAACTGTGACCCCACCAGGTATGTTCTTTTTCAAGATTGCTTTGGTTGTTTGGGGTACTTTGTGTTTCATACAAATCTTAGGATTTTTTTCTGATTATATAAAAACGCTATTGGAATTTTTACAGAAATCACCAAAAATCTATGCATGGCTTTGAATGGTATCAATATTTTAATAATTTTAATTTTCCTTACTATGAACACATGGTGTTTTATTTTATTTGTGTCTTCTTCAGTTTCTTCCATCAAAATCTTATAGTTTTCAGTGAAAACATTTTTTATCTCCTTAGTACAATTTAATATTAAGTACTATATTTGTGATGTTACTGTAAATAGGGTTGCTTTTCTTATTTCTTTCTTGTATAGTTTGGTCTTTATATGTAGAAATGCACCAGTTTCTGCATGTAAATTTTTGTTTCCTGATAATTTATTGAATTTATTGATTACTTACAAGAGGTTTCTGATAGAGTCTTTAGGATTTTCTATATGTATGAGAATGTCATCTGTAAACAGAGAAAATTTTACTTTTTCCCATCTGTGTTATACACATTATATTTTATTTTCTTCTCTAATTGCTTTGGTGAGTACTTCCAGTTGTGTACGAATTGAAAGTTGTGAGAACAGACGTACTTACTTGTGATCTTAGAGACAAAGCTTTCAATCTTTCACTGCTGAGAATGATTATGTGGCTTTTACTAAGTTTCAGTGTATTCCACATATGCCCAGATTGTTGAGAATTTTTATCATGAATAGATGTTGTATTTTCTCAAATACATTTTCTGAAACTATTGAGATAATGTATTTTTTATATTTTTATTAGTATGGGTACCATATTTATTGAATGCATAAATCAAACCAAATTTTTGTGTTGCAGGACTAAATCCCTCTTGACCATTGTGTACGATATTTTGAACATGCTTTTGAAAACTCTTTGCTAATGCATTGATATTGTTTGCATCAATAGTCATCATGGATATTGACCTGTAATTTTTTTTTCTTAGAATGTCTATGTATTGTTATGAAGAGAGAGTAATGCTGACTTTGGTTACTGCCGGCCTTATATTACAAGCTTGGGAATGTTCCCTCCTCCTCAATTTTTTTTGCAGAATTTAAGAAGATTAGCCTTAATTTTTCTTTAAATATTTTATAGAATTTGCTATTAAGGCCATCTGTTCCAGAGCTTCTACTTGTTGGAAAGTTTTTTTATGATTATGAATTTTTGCCTTTGTAGTTGACTTGCACTGTTCTGTCGGTTTCTACAATACAGCAAAGTGACTCAGTCATATATATGTATGTATATATATATATACACACACGCACACACATATATGTATATACATATATATACATATATATATATATTTATATACTTCTCACATTATCCTCTATCATGTTACATCACAAGGGACAACATAAATTTCCCTGTGCTATACAGCAGGATCTCATTGTTTATCCACTCCAAATTCAATAGTTTGCATCTACTAACACCAAACACCCAATATATCCCACAGCCTCCCCCTGCCACTTGAAAACCACAAGTCTATTCTACAAGTCCATGAGTTTATCTTCTGTGGAAAGGTTCATTTGTTCAATATATTACATTCCAGATACAAGTGAAATCATATGGTTTTTGTCTTTCTCTTTCTGACTTCATGTAGTACGAGAGTATCCAGTTCCATTCATGTTGTTGCAAATGACATTATTTTGTTGTCTTTTATGGTTAAGAAGTATTCCATTTTGTATATATACCACTTCTTAATTCATTCAACTGTTGATGGACATTTAGGTTGCTTCCATGAATTGGCTATTGTGTATAGTGCTGCAATGAACATTGGAGGGCAAGCATCTATTTCAGTGAAAGTTTTATCCATATATATGCCCAAGAATGAGATCGCTTCATCATATGGTGGTCCTATATTTAGTTTTCTGTACCTCCATACTGTTTTCCAAAGTGGCTTTACCAATTTAAATTCCGACCAACAGTGTAGGAGGGTACCCTTGTCTCCACACCCTCTTCAGCATTTGTTAGTTATTGACTTGTTAATAATGAACATTCTGACCAGTGTGTGGCATTGCCTCATATTAGTTTTGATTTGCATTTCTCTAATAATTAGTGATGCTGAGCATTTTTTCGTGTTCTTGTTGGCCATCTATATATCTTCTTTGGAGAAATGTCCATTCGGGTCTTTTGTCCCTTTTCAATTTTTTTTAATTTTAGCTATTTAGTTTTATGAGTTGTTTGTATATTTTAGAGGTTAAGCTCTTGTCAGTTTCATCATTTGAACCTGTTTTTTTCCAATTTCATATATTGTCTTTTTTTTATGGTTTCCTTTCCTGTGCAAAAGCTGGTCAATTTAATTAGGTCCCAATGATAAACTACTAGAATTCAGCAGAGTATCAGGATACAATATTAACATTCAGAAACTGGTTGAATTCCTCTATATTAATGATGAAACATAATGGAATAAATATAAAAATGTCTATTTTGTAAAGATTTTTAATTTTTCCATTTTTATTGCTGGTTTACAGTGTTCTGTCAATTTTCTACAGTAGAACAAGAAAATGCAGTCACACATACACATATAAATTATTTTTTTCACAGTATCCTCTATCATACTCCATCATAAGTGACTAGATATAGTTCCCTGTGCTATAGAGCAGATTCTCACTGCTTATACATTCCAAATTCAGGAGTTTGCATCTATTAACCCAAGATTCCTGGTCCATCCCACCTGCTCCCCCTCCCCACAAGTCTCTTCTCCAAGTCCATAAGTTTCTTTTCTGTGGAAAGCTTCATTTGTCCCATATATTAGATGTCAGATATAAGTGATATCATATGGTATTTCTCTTTCTCTTTCTTATTTCACTTAATATGAGAATCTCCAGTTCCACCCATGTTACTACAAATAGCATTATTTTGTTCTTTTTTATGGCTTAGTAGTAAACCATTGTGTACATATACCACATCTTCCTAATCTATTCATCTGTTGAGGGACATATAGGTTTTTTCCATGTCTTGGCTATTGTGAATAATACTGCAATGTACATACAGATGCATGTGTTCTTTCAAGGAAAGTTTTGTCCTGATATACAGAAAATAGCTTCAAATTATACAAGTGACAATGGCTTAATCTCTAACATACACAGAAAACTTATACAACTCAACAGCAAAAAAGCCAACAACCCAATTAAAAAATGGACAAAAGACCTGAATAAACATTTCTCCAAACAAGATACACAGATGGCCAACAGTCACATGAAAAAGTGCTCAACATCATTAATTATTAGACAAATGCAAACCAAAACTACTCTTAGATACCACCTCACACCAGTCAGAATGCTCATGATTAATAGCTCCACAAATAACCAATGCTGGAGAGAATGTGGAGAAAAGCGAACCTTCCTACACTGTTGGTGGGAATGTAAATTGGTAAAACCACTATGGAAAACCATATGGAGTTACCTTATAAAATTCAGTATAAAAATAGAATCCCTTTTAAAATGGTACTCCCCAAAATTAAATAATTAGGAATAAACCTGACCAATTAGATGAAAGACTTATATGTTGAGAAGTATAAGACATTAATCAAGGAAATTAACTAGGATTCAAAGAAATGGAAATATATTCCATGCTCATGGTTTGGAAAAATTAACATCATACAAATTGTTGTACAACCCAAAGAAATCTACAGATTCAATGCAATCCCCATCAAATTACCAGTGACCTTTTTCACAGAAATAGAACAAACAATTCAAAAATGTATATGGAATCGTAAAAGACCTAAACATGCTAAATCAACCCTGAGGAGGAAAAAAAAAAACAAGCAGGAGGCTTAACTCTCCCAGACTTCAGGCAATAGTACAGTGCCACAGTAAGCAAGACAGTGTGGTACCTGTACCAAAACAGACTTACAGACCAAAGGAACAGAATAGGGAACCCAAAAACAAACCCAAACACCTATGACCAGTTAATCTTTGACAAAGAACGCAAGAATGTAAAATAAGAAAATGTCTTTTCAGCAAGTGGTGCTAGGAAAACTCAACAGTCACATGTAAATCATTGAGACTGGAACATACCATGCACAAAAGTAAACTTTAAATGACTAAAAGACTTGGACATAAGAAAAGGCAACATAAAATTCCCAAAAGAAATTGGATTAAGATGGCAGAATAAGACTGGAGCTCAAATTCTCTCGCGAAAAACAACAAAACTGCAAACAAATGCTGAGCAAACTTCAACCAAATGGACTGTAAACTTCCAAAAAAGATATTCTGCCCTAGAAGACAAAGCAGAGACCACATCTAGAGGTAGGAGGGGAGATTACATGATAGAAGCAATCCCATACCTCCTGGGTGGGAAGCCCCAAAGACTGGAAAGTAACTGTATCACAGAGACTCAGCTACAGGACTGAGAGTTCTCAGCCCCACATCAAAACCCCAACCCTGGATATCTAGCACAGGGAGAAAGAGCTCCCAGAGCATCCGGCATTGAAGGCCAGTGGGACTTGTGTGCAGGAGCTCCACTGGGGACTGGGGGAAACAGAGACCCCATTCTTGAAAGGCACACACAGACTCTTACATGCACTGGGTCCCAGGGCAAAGCACTCTCCATAGGAATCCAGGTGGAACCTGACTGCAATTCCTGGAGAATCTTCTGGGAAAACAGGGTAACTGTGGCTTGTTGTGGGGGAAGGATATTGGAGGTGAAGCTCTCAGGAACACTCATGAGACAGCATTACTCTGGAGGAGGCCATTTCTGGGAAAATCTGGTCCCTCCCATCAGTGCTGAAAAGCCTCAGGCCAAACATTAATCCAGGTGGGATCTCAATGCCACCCATCAGTAAACAGGCGGGCTAAAGACCCCTCAGGCACATAGCTAGCCTCTAATCTCATCCAGTGACAAAGCCCCACCCATCAGAGGGAGAGGAATCAACCCCACCTAACATT